>JAEQBH010008246.1:0-110686 GCA_016808115.1 Tetrastigma voinierianum
GTTGTCGTTAGGGCGAATGTATAACTCCTATTAGTCACATAATTTGCATCTTCAATGAAGTGGAGTATTTTCCATAAGGTTCTCACGCTTGCATGTATGCAATTTCAGAATGTGTTTCTTTTCGAGCTTGTCGATTTAGTCTAGTCATCAAGGCTTAAAACTTCACCTCCAAAGACGACATTCTGTCTACCTCATGAATTCCCTCTTACTTTCTTCCATCTCTTCTCTGTAAGGAGGCTGGTGATTGTTCTTCGACAACTCTTCAAACAACACATCGTTTCTTCAAGGTTCGGCCATGATAGAGCCTCCTCCACATGCCGCTTCCACTAATGCCCCGTAGAATAATTAAGACCATTATAAAATATTTGAACTTGAGCACTTAGCTCATACCCATGTCAGGGCTATTTTTCTCAAGAACTCCTTTAAATCTATCCCATGCATCATCTAGTGCTTCACTCCTTGTCGAAATTAAAAGATTGTTACTTAAACCATGAAGTCAACTATGGTGGGAAAATTTTCCTCAAGAAAACCTCCACTAGAGCTCCCAAGACTATTCAACTCACATCAAACAGACAAACTAATTTCTTACATTGTCCCTTAGGACATAAGGGAAAGGAGCCGTAACTTAACTACGCTGACTCCATTCATCCGGGATTGTACCACACAAATTGCAAAAATCGACAAGTGCCCATTGGGATCTTCCAAGACTCACCAAATTGTTGTTGTTAAAATCATAGAGTGATCACGTGTCATCTCAAATTTGACAGATCTACGGGCTAATGCCTAATTCCTGAGTAATCTTCATTCATCATTGGTCTCCAATAGTCACCTAACGTCGGTTCTCGAATTACAAGCATTTAATTTTGGTCGGAGTGACCCTCACTGAATCTATCATTGTTCTGATCTTCCATGTCAGTTTTATCAACTTTGACCTTCTTTCATATGAACAATGTTCTTTCAATTTCTAGATCAAATGGTAATAACTCATCTTTGGACCTTCTATGCATAAAATTTGGTAAATTCGAAATCGAAAACAATATTAGAAAATAGGTAAACAACCGAATACAAAATAAAATTTAAAAAAAAAAACAAAAAAGGAAAATATGAGAAATAAAATAAAGTGCCTGCACAAAAATATTTATGCTCAAATTAGCAAATGTCTCTTTTGCTAGAATATCAATCTATTCCACTTAAATCGTGCAGTCCCCGACAATAGTGCCAAAAACTTGTTAGCGATTTCCTCAAGTGTACAAATTGTACAAGTAATATAATGGACCAAAAGTCCGTTATCGATCTCACAGGGAAAGTTTGGTTTTAGCGAGGATTGAATACCCCGGCTACCTAAGAATTTCACTATTGCTGTAAAGATTCAAGGTTGATTATCTAAAATAAATTAAACTAAAACAAAATAAATCTAAAATTGATTTTCAAAGATTCACAAGAAAATGGGTTGTCTTAAAGAAAAACTGTAGAAACTAAGGCTGATTGTATCCATTGATGCAATTATGATTTATATTCATGAAGTGTCACAATGAAAATATACTCAGGTTTGTCCGCCGAAACCGACTACGAGGCCGACGCTTCATGTCTCCCCAAATTTCACTCCACTTCCATAACTCATTTCAAACCATCTAGGTCGCGAAATGCATATATAATTTTTAGAAGGCAATACTTTCAGAACTTAATGGTCACCCCTCGTCCATAATGATGGTGGATCGTCAGACTATGTCTTCTAACTCGATCACCCTCAGTCCACACATCCTACATACGTCTAGAGATGGTGCTTTTCCTAATAAAACCTATTTAGTACTGGGCATTCCTAATTTCCTAAACTTCTTTTACTATGTTAGCTTGATTTTAACAGACATTTAGTGTAAACAAGGTTTAAGGGTATACTAACCGTCACTTCTGAAACCCTTCGCAGGTAATTAGGTCTTAAACTCACTTCCTAACATAAATCAATATTAAAAACCAGTAATTTACCAATCCAATTAATTATCATCAACATAATAAATTTACAAAACCATTCTAAAAAGTAGTAAATTAAATAATTTCAACAATCAACCCTAGAGAAGAGTTTAGCCACTCATTACAACCAAGAAATCAATAAAACCATGTTTGATATAACATGTAATAATGAAAGATTAATAAAGAGAGTAAATTTGAGAGGATAAAACAATGAGAGATGAAATTGCCCCAAACTCTAATTTACAATGCAAGTATTCTCTATAGCCGCTTCTTCAAAATTAGCCTAAACAAAACCAAGAAACTATAAACCCTGAGAAACAGAAGATAGAGAGAGAAAACCCAAATTAGGAAAAGTTATGCTCCAAGTTCTTCTGCCAATTCTAAAAAGCTATTACAAGTATGGTATTTATATCTTTGGGAAATGGGCTAACATCACAAAATAGGGTATATTTTTGTCTCAAATGACACCCCCTTTGGGTTCTGGGCGAAGATATATGTATTCATTCTACATAGTCTCTTGCTAAGCCAAGATGCTTTCCACCTTAGCAGGAGAAGGCTTTCCTATGGCGTAAGGCTTTACGACGGTTGGGCTGGCTTGCTACAACAAGGTCGGCTTCACTATGTATACGATCGGCTTAAGTATGACAGTTGGCTTCGCTACGGCGAAGGCTGGCTTCACCTTGGCAAACCATAAAATTGGGTTACAGGCTCTTCCTTCTTAGCTACAGTGAGGGATTTGCTTTGCAGGTGCTAACCCCTTCACTGAGGTGAAGGTTGGCCCTCACCGAGGCTAACCCAAGACTCCCTTCATTCTTCGGGTCAGTAAATAAGAAGCTTTCTCTTCGACTTATAAACTCCTTCGTTGTTTACAGTATTCCTTTGCCTTAGTGAAGCTGAATGTCAACATCAGGTCTTCAGTCTAAGAGCTTAAAGTTCAAAACAAAGTTTGCAACACTAAAGAATTTGGTCCAAGAATTTTAAAAATAATAAAAGTCTTTTAATACCATATACATGTATTACTAATCAATAAACAATAAAGAAAGAATCATCTAATCACCCAGAAGATTTTCAAAGGGAAGATAAACCAAGATCCTTTTTTCATGTTTTCCACGATCTTCCAAGCCGTCTCTTTCACTACAGGTACGCAAAGATAGATTAACAAAGGTTTTGTTTTTAGAACTTTGATATTCTCAACACATGAGATCAGAGGGTTAGATGGAGGCAAGTGAAACCTTCTCTTTTTCTTTCTCTAATTTTACCACCTCGACGCCTAGGTTTTGCTCTCTAATATGCCTTGAATTGATCTCAACCATTGGATCAATGGGCATATTTAAAATTAATTCAAATTAAGTGACCAAAAATAAATAGGATTAATTTCAAAATTAACCGCTTCTCATCCATATAGAGAAGTACACTATTAATTAATTAATTCAATAATTAATTAATGTTATTAATTTGTCAAATTAACTGCTTCTATCCATATATAGTAATTAATATTAATTAATTGAATTAACATTTAATTTTTCCAACAATTACTACATATTGCTATGAAACAATTTTTTTACAACTATGCTCCTCTAAGGATTTCATAATTTAACTCAGATAAATATGGCGTAGGTAGCGGACCTATGGACTGTAATTCAAGCTCCAATAAATTTGATAATTAATTAAACCCTTAATAAATTAATCTAATTTATTAGTTCCAAAGATATTCCACCAAAAACTCCAAAACCGAACTCTTGTAATTACATAATAATTTACGTAGTGATACTCAAGCAGTCCATTGATATGATCATTACATGCAATTCAATCCTCCAAGACGTCCATCATTGAGGCCAGGTGAAATTTTCACTGCTTTTACCCTCTGGTAGTGATATCATATCCTTAAGTCTCATTAATTCACTAGTGAACCTGCTAATTTATAAACCCTTATAAATTAGAGCGCCTAAACCGTTCGGGCCTGTAAATTAACACTTTAAGGGAACCACCATCCTATTCTCAATAAGTGGCTCGATTCCATATCTATATACGTCTCCTGGGCCACCTATCTCAACGGGTCCAAGACATAAGACTGATCTGTCGCAGGATGACCAGAATCATAACCGTAAAGGACCCATTGAAACAAAACAAGAGTCCATGGCTACCGTGATTTCAAGATCAATCCAGATATGATTATCTGCTGACAATTGCTTAAACTCTTAATTGCAAAGGTATATTGTTTAAGAGTTTAATCCATGTCTCATCCTTGTCTTTATGTAATTGTATTATATGCATAGCACTCCATTTTATCAAGGCCACTACCGTAATCCGCATCAAGATTATCATTCTTAATGCTCATGGACTGCATTAGAGGTTATAGATCAAAGATCCCTACTTTGATTTAATAATGACAATTTAGTTTATTATCTATAATCTTGATCATCTCATATATAACTGTTATATAATTAGCATTATAGTTACACGAATAAACTTGGGATTTAAGATATTAATAAATTATACAACACATGTATAAAGAATCAAAGAGTAGAAAATTGTTTTCTACGTAAGCAAGACAAATTACATGCTTTGTGGCACCATGCCCAACACCACCCTCTTAACTCTTTTCCCTTTCTTTGCTTGATTTACTTTCACTACCTGCAAAACTAAAACAGATGAGGGATTAGTGTAATATTTATGAATACAGATGTGAATCTAGACACATGAAAAACACACTAAATATGCTAGTATGATTCACACCTATCACCTCCAAATACACTATGATGACAGTGCATGATCCAACGTCTGATTCATGCATGCCTCTCCTATCCCGTCCTCTCGAATCTCTTTCCCTGCTTCGCGAGGTTCGACTTGATTGTCGTGGCCACTATTCATTTGCTGCAAAGATCGATTGTCCTCGAGCATGGCATATTGGTTCCCTCTTTGAAACAGCTCGTCTATAGTCATAGGGGGATGCAACGAAAGCAAATCGAAGAATTGAGTGTTAGGACAGATGGCTTGCTTTATGGCCTACAAGACAGTGTCAAGGCTTACGGCTTCGAGCTGGAGGATTGCGACCCTAAAACGCTTTATAAAATCTCTGATAGATTCGAATCGTCCCATTTAAATGTGGAATAGACTAGTGACGCTTGAGCCTCCCGACATCACATGTATTGAAGTTACTAATTTTTAGATAAACAAATGGAAGGATGTTACCGTGTTAGGCGATACAAAGTGGAAACCAAGACGAGGTTGGGTCTACGGCGCCGGATGGGAAGACTTGCATAAGAGAGTGTCGCTTTCCACTCAAGAACGCCAGATGACTGATGAAAATGCATAAAATGGTCGGCTGTCCCCAAGGCCATCAGACATTTGAAACTCTTTGGTAAAGTTAGCGTGAGGTGATGACCTGGCGGGCATATAAACAAATAGGGAAGACTGACATGTCATCCAACACTGTATCGCAGGATCTAGGCTCCGTAGGAAGGAGACCTATTTGTTTGTCTCACGACAAGGGGTTGGTCCCGAGGGGCAATAGGAAAATTACTTGTGGATGGCAATCAAGGGGGGCTACGTTTTGACGATCACCCCGAAAGCAAGGTGTTGTGGTCGCGGGCACTTAAGATGGAATTTTTTTTCAGGCGGTTGCATTAGTCAGCCAAGAAGGAGGCGCTAACTGGAGCGTTGCGACTCTTGTCGATCTTTTTCAAGATTTGTTCCAACAACGTTAGCCGCTGCCTCTCCATCGTAAGCTCTGAATCGAAGGGGGCGATCTCACCCATTGTGACTACTTAAAAATGCTACAACCGCCTTTTGGTGCAGCCAGAGAAGCGTGAGGAGGCTTTCCTATTAAACAATGCTACTGGAATATCTTGACCTCCAAAGTCTAAGACCTCCCAAAGAATTTTTAATTTCTTCCCTTAGTAACACTGTTGAAAGATTAAAATTCACTACCTTTCCTTGTTACAAGCCAACACGTTATATACTAATCTTGATGGCGCTACATGACAACACTATTAGTCTCACTCATGGAGAGGTGCTCTGTCACTTGGTGGATAATTTGTCATGGACGACGGTCAAGGACTCCACCGCCCACGTGTCTTAGTCTCGCACGCAGTTATGATCGCTTCTCTAATGCCTAAGGTGACTTGGTCCAAGTGTTCTGATCTTGTTCGAGCTGATGTTCAATGTGATCGATGTGGAAGGTGTCCAACCTTCATGAGCAGCTTGCCCAACATGTGCCTATATTTGTCGAGTCGGTTACAACCCGAGGTGTGTTCGGGTCATCCAAGTGATAGCCATGTGAGATATGACTTTATCCCACTCATATTTCATCAAATACACAATGCTCATACTTTTTTCATCAAGCAAACTTTGTTTATTTAAAATTGTCAATCTGCATTTGTATATGCCTAAGCATCAAGTGGCAAAAGTTTAAAATAAATTCATAAGTATGAACTTTGCTCAAGGGCGATAAAATGTGGGTAATGTGGCTTCTTTGTGAATTCTTGGTCTCGTGTTTGATTGCTAATAGAGATTTTTTTTTCTTCAAAATTTCAAGAGGATCCACTTACTGGTTTTGATAGTGCAAGCCACATATCCCACAATGTGCGATTATTATAACGTCTTTGTTATCCTAGAATCTCATTAATTTTCTCATTACTAAATGACTAGAATTTTATGGTGACTCAAATTGTGACTCGACCTGAAATGGATTTTTTGTCATATATGTGGTAGTGATGAAGGGTGGGGGCCGCAAGGCCCAAGCCCGGAGGCCCGACACTAATGTTGTGGGGGGTGCGAGGGCAACGCCCCTCGTAGTATGGACCTGACTCGATTGGAGCACTGACTTGGTTTAATCTATGGTTTTTACATATGTACTATATGTGTGTGTCTAGGGTTTTGTATTATGTACTTGAAAGTCGCAGAATCAATAAAAGGGGTCTTCCCGTTTCGTGACGTAGGTCATACTGGACCTAACCACGAAATTTATTTATTCTCATGATTTTTCTTACATATTTTCTTTCTCTATTTGTTGTTTATTTTTCTATTCATACCCTTTCATTATAACATTCCTTCGAAATTAACTTCCTAACCTTACCAACCTTATATGTACTTCCATTGAAATCAAGTGTCCTTACAAAATCAATTTTTCTTAACTTTTTACAAGATGCATTACACTGCTTAGTATCATTAAATGTCATCATGCATCTTCATTCAAGTTTGATTTTTTCCAAACAACTTTAATAGGTATATCATTTCTACTATTACCTTCTTATTATCTATATGTTAGTAGGTATTTAAATAATTTTTATTGAAAAGGATACAATAGACAAACTTCAAATCAAGAATTCACTAGTCACCATAATTATTGACGCTTGCACATCTAAATTTTCTTCCATAGTTATTGTTTGGAACCTACATTACTGCTTTTATGCCTCGATTTCATAGAGTAAAGAAATCACTTTAAATTCTTTAAATCTATCATAATGGAAAAATATATTCAAAAGTAAAACTGATACCATAAAATTTGGTGGATTTAAGTAAGTGTTATATACCTTGACTTGAATGTTTCCAAATCAATTTTCAATCATTGTGTACTCCAGCAGTCATAGGTTTCCCATAAACCGACAACCTTCTGCCCAATGACTCTTTCTCTTTATCTTTAGGCACAAAGAAGGTGAAGATCTCAAGAATAGAGGCTATGGGAAAAGGGTATGACATGAAAGTCTTACTCTTAAAAAAGGTAATTATATTCTTCCTATTGAACTTAAGTGACTTGACCTTATAATAGACTTGGGTCACTTGATATAACTTCAAAAGCTTTTTAACTTATTAATTAACGTAAATGGATTCCAATTAATTAACTAGCTAATCTTAAGATATCACTCACTTATCCTAATGAAACTTTGAGTGATAATCAAATGCACTTATGCATTAAAGTAAAATACAAACTCATCCAACCCTCATAAGTCATGTCATAAAAGATAAAATTTAAAACATGGACTTCCTGACCATTAAAGTATCGGGTTTCTTTGAAATTCAATTATAAAGTTGATTCAACATCTCAAGATTTCATAGAGTATTAAATTACATTTCTGATGTTCATTATATATTATAATGAGATATTATGTGCTTGGGTTCATCACCTACTTGTCCATTGTATATAATCTCCTTACAAGCTCATATCCATAGTCTAACAATGTGAAAGTTGTTAGCCTTTCAAAATTATCTCTACAATCTTTAGTCACAAATCCTACTATATATTATGTCATCAAAAGACATCTAATTCAATAAGATCATATGCCATAATTTCATTAAAGGATTAATTACTATAGGCCCACAAATAAGTGATTATACATTCTTATGATCACTTAAGGCAACACATGATCTCAAAGTCTATGAGATATCGTGGTCTATAATTGAAAACACATGTTGCCGCCAACTCCCATCAACAGTGACCTAATCTATAAAAGATATATCGTCGATCTACTTACAATCTCACCCATAGGTTAAAGTCACTAATAAATTCTAAAAAAAGTTTAATATTTACACAAGGTTAAGATATTATACAAAGATAACAACTTCTGACGAAGCTTGATCACCCAATAGTTTTATGTTATGATATATCAATGGTCATGTTCGATGTGTAATCATACACACCAGTGCACTTATCATGGAAATCCATCTTGATAGACAACACTATCATCCTTCCAATTATGACGTAGTATGTTATAACCTCAAATGGATTGTTTAATTCTATGAACTAGTTGTGAATAAATCATCAACTTACAAGAAACTTACAACTTCAATTTTTCATGCAACTCTTGGTGTACCTAAATCAAGTACATATAATGTAAGAGATGTTAAGTCAAAATGTTTATAAAGTATAGTTCATGAAACAAGGATAGATAAAGTGAACTGAAAATATTATTAAAATGAAGAAAGAACTTAAATATTATAATGTAAGAGACGTTAACTCAAAATGCTTATAAAGTATGGTTCATAAAGTATAGTTCATGAAATAAGGATAGATACAAGTGAACTTTAGTATAATATTAAATGAAGAAATAACTCTAAATATGCTATATCATGTCATGCTTTGGGCACACACCATCCCGACAATTACTACATCATAAAAAATAGAAGTTCCTTTTTTTTTTTTTTTTTTTTGTGATTTCAACAATTTTTCACATAATGCCCTCCTTTATTACAACTACTTAAATTATTACTTTTTTTTTTAATATACTATACTTAAACTGTTCCCACTGTTCCCAAGGGTCATACTTAATAAGTTCATGCCAAAGTGGAATTTGAATAAGGATTGAGAATAATAGAGAGAAGGACCTAAATTGAAAAAAAAAATGGAAAAGAAGGGGTAAAATGTATAAGGCCAAACAGGCCTTATTTTGGAATCAAAATATCTCATGTCGGGTTCTTTGAGTGTGAGAGCAAAACGGATAAGGAGAAAAAAGAGAAGAGAAGGAAAAGAAGAAGAAGAGAAGAGAAGGAGAAGAAGAAGAAGAAGAAGATGAGAAGAGAGATGTTCAAGAAAGATCAAAGGTATGGAATTGTTCAGGATGAATTTTTGTATGGATACGTATATGGATACTGGCTGAGGTTCGTATACCTCTTTTTGTGTAGAACTTTGTTTGGTTTGGTTGTGGTCCCCACAGAGGAAAAATTGTATAGAGAAAATGTTGGGTTTTAGAGATGTTGTCCGTTTTTTTTCAACCCATGTTTTTGTTAAGATAACTTGTCATCACTCATCCAAATCGAGTGATTCAAATTTCTGTAAACTAGACTTCTAGGAAAAAAAAAAAATTTCCTGAATAAGTATATCCAAATTTGACCCATTGGACCTAGAAATTATCAAAGTGATGTTGGGTTACGTGGATGAATATCCAATCCGATTGAACATAAATGCAAATGAATTTAAAAAAATTTTATCCCTTAACCCACCAAAGATCACATGCGCTTTCATAAAAAAACGGCGAAGGGTAAACGAAACTTTTACCTTCTCTTAGATCGATACGGCCAAACCTTCAAAGTTTGGCGCCTTGGTTTGTTCGATTTTCAAAGGTGCTGCTCTTCCTCAAAAACGACCACCCTACAAGTATCCACACACGAACAAATAATAAACGATTTTCAATGCTAGTTCGTGTTCGCTCTTCTCAAACGTAAATTAGTATTTTTTCTTTTCTCTCGCTTTAGGTTGGTTCACTTCTTTTGAAAGACAACTACACACACAAATATATATGTCTCAATATATATATTTATATAAGTCTTCTGTGGTTTCAACAAACTTGAATTTATTATATATTTAAAACGCTTTTAAATAATAATAATTTAAATTCAAACTTATCCGATAAGGAAACTAATTAAATATTTAACATAACCGTTTTCTAGTAATAAAACGAATTTATTACAGAAAATCATAACTGTTATGGCCAAATGAATTTATTACGAAAACCATAACTGCTTATGTAATAAACGAATTTATTACGAAGACCATAACCGTTATGTAATAAACGAATTTATTACGTAAAACCATAAATCGTTATGTGTAATAAATGAATTATTATAGAGAGTGAAAACCATAACCGTTATTATTTGTTCTTAATGTGCGACTTATAGGTTCAATTAACTGATAAGAGGCCCAAATCACATTTTATCCTACAAGTCATAAGTGGCCTTAGCAAGACATTATGACTACCCAAGTTAAATGAAAAGCTCATGATCCGAGACAACCTTAATATGTCTAATGACATAATCCTTTGTCTCATGATATCTTTGACAGAATATAAGGCATGGACAAAGTCAACCTTATATCGCTCTATCTTTGATTACTAAACCCAATTAGATCGACTAAAACAAATGACATTGACTTCATCAATTCATTCGAGCACCGCACTCATGCATTTCTGGGTCTCAATTGTCGAGGGACCCAGAGATATCTCTCTTATAATAAGAGGGACAATTCCATCTTAATCAAGCCATATCTCACTACATAATTTTTTATTGTGTTCAAGTATAACCTTTATAGTCATCCGATCAAAGACAATCGCTTGATTATATCAAAACACAACATTCCTTATGTTGAGAACTATAGCGATCTCAAGTCAAAGGATTTAATGACATAACTATTAGAGATTAACTTATGACTTTGATCCATGTATTAATCTCAAGACGGGTCTGTCCAATATTTGTTCTCAACAAATAAATATAAATTTGATTTGTATCTCATACACATATTCATCCCATGAATATCAATCAAACTTTATACTAATCTTAATTCATTGTTATTCCCATAACAATAACCGATTAGGGACATTTAGAATAATTAATAATATTATTCAAGGACATTATATATAATAAACAAGCAAATCATCATAATAAATTCTCATAAATAGGCAAAATATCATGTCCATTCAATAGGCCTAGAGCACTATTACTAACAATCTCCCCACTGGGCGCTTAAGCCCATTCATCAATGTATCTAATACCTATGAACCTAGCATGACAATCATGCTTTGCTTGTGGTAGAGGCTTAGTCAATGGATCAGCAACATTATCATCTGTTGGAACTCTGCATATCTTAACGTCACCTCTCTCAATGATTTCTCTAATGAGATGATAACGCCTAAGAATGTGTTTGGATCGCTGATGTGATCTAGGTTCCTTTGCTTGTGCACAGCGCACCATTGGTTGTCACAATAAACATCAACAGGATTTGTAATGCCAGGAACCACTTCGGCATCAGAATGAACTTCTTGATCCAAATCGCTTTCCTTTGTCGCATCGATGTCGCAATGTATTCAGCCTTCAGCTTGTAGAATCAAGATCGCACTTTGCTTTGAACTTTTTCCAGCTAACTGCACCACCATTTAAACAAAACACATATCCCGACCGCGATCGAAATCATCTTTGTCCGATTGAAAGCTTGCATCGCGGTAACCATTTACAACCGCATCATCTCTCTCCAATCCGCTCATACACCAGAACATATCCCCTTAGACCTTTCCTCACTTAAGAATGCTCGATACCGCCCGCCAGCTGACTCTCACCTGATCCGACCGGGTATCTACTGCTATGCTTAAAGCATAAGATACATCCGGGTCTAGTGCACAACATGACATACATGATAGGAACCTATTGCTGATGGCAGGAATTTTACTCCATCCGCCCGCTCATCCGTAGTTTTAGGACACCGAGATTTACAAGAGTAATACTCATGAGACACGGGCGCATCCTCTTTGAATCTTGCATACTGAACCGTTTCAGTACTTTGTCTATGTAAGCACTTTGACTTAGACCAATCAGCCTCTTAGATCTATCTCTATAGATCTTTATCCCTAGGATATAGGCAGCTTCGCCTAAGTCTTTCATTGAGAAACACTTCCCTAACAAGTGATGCTCTGTTTTCATGTCAATTCTAATATAGTTTTGGGTTCCGGAACAGTTTTGGTATTTAGGCCATAAGTTGAGTTTCACTCATCCAAATTGAGTGATTCAAATTTTAGGGTAAACTAAACTTCAAGAAGAATAAATATTCCTGAAATGAGTATATCCAAATTTGGACCCCATTGACCTAGAAAATCTGGCCAAAGTAAGGGAACAACGGCCCCTAAAATCATTCTTATAATACCCCCGAATCGAGAGTCCTGCTGTTTAAATCAAACTTGAGTTATAGTGGTCCAAATGAGGTTATTCAAATTTATACAAATCCAGACATCGGGAGAACACTATTAAGAAAGTAGGGTTAAAATTGTAGTTGAAAATGGATTTAGGAGCTGCCTAGAACTGTTCAGGCAGAATTGGTTATAGAAACTAAAATTGTATAAAGGTTATATAAATGTATTTTTATATGAAATAATGCATCATAGTAATATGATTATGATAACATGTGTTATGAAAGTTAAAGCATTTTGTTATATGAAAAGTACGCTTAAATGTTTATAAGATATTATTTGGATAATTAATATCTCATAAGTATTACGATACGCACTATTCAAGTGATAATAGATAGAAATGTATTAAATCATCAGCCATGGCACTGTGAAGTTGGATAGATAGGGCATGCCTATATGGATAGTTACCGTAGCATACGCGCGATATCGAGTCTCCGTTTGTCGGCGACATAGATCCCATTTGGATCATTATAACGGCCTGCTTAAGTTCTACGATAAAGATCATTGTCTCATACAAGGATTGCACTGGCACATACGCATGTGAGATCACTATCTGCATGCTGATAGTACCTTCGTACATACGCTATTTCCCCGTATCTGTTTCTAAGGTTTTTGCAGGTATGAAACATAAAAGAAAATGATAAGTATATGTAAAGCATATGATATGATATGAGGAGAAGCATAAAGACCGTTGGTGCGATGATAGTATACAGTTACAAGAACAAGAAGTGAAGTGAAAGATGACATGAAAATTATATGAAATATGATAAGAATGAAAGATGTTATTTAGTCCCACTAAGCGTAAAGCTTAGCACAAGTGTTTTCATCCGTGTAGGTACAGAAGAGAAAACCCGAGGACAGAACAATCCACATCGAAGTTAGCCAAAGGCCACGCGATCACTAGGTGCCCACCGAAGACCTTTGGTCTATTTCAGAACAATGAACATCAGAATGTTGAACATTTCCCATATGGAGCTTGTATATATTTTGTAATCCGCTGCTATAGAATATGATATAAGTTAAATGTTTAACATTATATGAATGAACAATCTTAAAGTTTATATGTTTATAGTAAACAGGGAAAAAAAATGACACCCTCGCTTGACACCGTGTGCCGAGTCAGGGGCGCGATAAGTAACGCCGTGACATCAAGCAATGTCACGACATCAACTCCAAAGGAAAAGAAAAGATTCCAAAGAATGTCGCGGATATCGCATGCCAATGTCGCGACATCAAAGTTCAGTAATATTGAGGCAATGTCGTAACACCATATTCAATCTACAACAATGCAACTCCAATGCCACGACATCGCCACGATATCGTTGCGATTCGTAACGAATTGCTACAACACGCCTTCAATGTCGCGACACCGTGATTTGTCAATGACATTGCCTTTCCACACGCAACATCAATTACCGACATTGGCCAATGCATATCAACACTAGCGTAATTTAAGCTTTTCAAAGTCCGAGTTATCCACCTCGTTTTCAAGGCCTAAATCTCTAGGGCTTATAAATAGAAGTTCCTACAAATTAGGATTTTAGCTATAATAACTGGGAGAGCTTTTGCTCAACTTTTGAGGGTTTTTGCTCGCCATAGGGGAAGAAAATTAGCACAGGGGGAGACGTTTCTATTTTTTTTCTTTTCTTTTCTTTTTCTTTCTTTTATTTTTCTTTGTTTTGTTCCCCTTAGGGAGTAGATTTGTTGAGCCGAAATGTATATTTGAGCTGAAATCGTCAATATCGAGCCCATGTCCGGTCTCCGAATCCTCGAGTAAAACTGGAAATTTTCTAGAAACCCATTTTATTCGCTTCGACATAGCTTAATGAATTTGCCCGACCGCCCAGTGTCATTGATAGTCGTAGTCCGGCCATGGAGAGCTAAGCTCCCGCTAAGAAGCGGGCTCGTGTTCGATTGTTATTTTATATAAATGAATGTTTCGGGGAATGAAACCTGGATTGATTTGATGGTATTTGTTCATGTAGTTGAACTGTTTTGATATCGTGGTATTTTAATAGAGTTGTATATGTAGTTTTCGATTTCTAGAAGCCCTCCGAGGACACACAGATGGGGATTCCTAAAAGAACATGAACAATAAATTAGGTATGTCATATTGATATTTAGAATTATTAAACTCTAATGCGTCACTTTGATAAATCATTAGTGATCGGGTTGTCAAACCTCTAACTTCAAGGTTCCCTTCTAGGTGATAGCATAAAAGTGTGTTCCCGAGGCACAAGGACCATCTACTGAGTTATAAATTTAAAGTTTAGAGGTGTCATCTCAATTCAGCAGAATAATTTTGATCCCGTGTTAGCTAAGATTCTAATCAAGGAGAGGGAGACCGCTTCAACTTTGTAAATCAGGTACCAATTATATCGGGAGAGGGTCAGACACCCCGTCTATGGAGGCAAGCAATTTCCGGGCCCTAAGAGATGGTTGTGAAGTATCGAGATGAAAACATTCAAATCTTAAAGGGGATCAAGTCCTTATAAGTAGTTCTTCTCGACTCCACTAACCAGATATAGAAATGCAGAAGTCGGGAGAGTGAAATGTAAAGTGTCAGGAGGCATTCCAAGGTTATACTAACTTGCTCTTGGACAAATCCAGCATTCAAACCCCAAAACTGAATTGTTTTTAGAACCATTTGCAAATTGATAGTCAAGGCACTAATCCCATTCCCAGTACTTATTACTTCTCAGTGAAACACTTTGATTCCTTGATTTCTTTTGCTTTAAACTACTTTATTTTAGTTTTTATTTTAGTTAATTTCAGTAAATTCTTGAAGCTCAAATAGTGATGACTCGAGTAGTAGGGGCAATTGATTCATAGATTCTCTTTATCAATCTTTTGGTACAATATCCTGACTCAAAGGTCGACATTATTACTTGTACGACCGTGCACTTAGAAGGATGATAGACCTTTTTGCATTTTAATCATATTTCACATAGAGAAAACCAGCAGCATAAATTTCAGTCCCAAAACAAGTGACAAATTTATGGGGCAGCACTGTTATTGGGTATTTCAGTGAAACAAAACAAAAAGCAGCAAATTTGGTCTATATATATAAATCAGTTCAATCAGCGAGCCTCGAGCTGTAGTTGCTATTTAGACGACACATCATCTTTCAGCTAATTGATCTCATAAATGGGGTGATTCGCTACTTTCAAGATCCTTTATATCAATCATCCCGGGCCGAGTCAAGAAACTTAGTATCCGGTGGTGTATGAAGGCAATGCTTTCATGGCATGAATCCAGGTGCATCCCAAAATGGCATTGAAGGATGAAGGTTCGTTAATTACTATAAGTGGGACCAAGGTAGTGACTGGTCCTACTGTGACTAGTAGTAATACCTCCCTCAATGAATTAGTCTACATTCCACAGCCGACTCAACACCCTCCCTAGATTCATAAGATTATCCGGTTTATAAATTTCAATCGTAGTAAAGGCTGCTAGAGTGAGGTCGGGCAAGATTGCTAAAGGTCGACCAAGATACGCCTCATCAAGTGTTTCGACTTAAAGTAAAAAAAGTGTGTCATTATGAGGCGTAGACAATTGTCGCAAGGGAGACTCAAAGAAAGTAATAATTTCATCGATAGGTTGGATGCTTCTCAGGGTGAAGCTATAATGAATTCTGACAACCAAGGTACCCGAGTACGGCTGACATAAGATTCTAGGGGCTGTTGGGCTAACGAGGATTTTATCGATCACTAGTCGAGATTTTATAGGCGTTAATGATCGAGGGGTCCTTACAATAGATCTAAAGTTGGTTGGGACCGTCTCCTCATTATATTCCTGGAGATGTCCTCTTCTGGCTAAGAAATTTAATTACCTTCGGAGTCCATAACATTCATTGGTCTGATGTCCCACATCCTTGTGGTATTCACAGTATCTGGATTTGTCTCTTCTATCCGGATCACCCCTCTATGGTTTTGGCCATTCAAATCCCTTTAGAGACTTAACGTATCGAGGAGCCGAGAAGGTGGCAACTTGAACCGCGTATGTTCCAGTCACTCTTCCCGCCGGACTCTCGTCGACTGCTCTCTCGTCCCTCCCAAATACACTATGATGATGTGTACATCTCGAATCTCTATATTCATCTATGCCTCTCTCCTGTCTTGGCACCCTCGACCTTTTTTCCTTTTGCTTCGCCAGAAAGCACCCTTTCTAGTCCTAATCTCGATCGCGAATCTAAACCGGTTCTAGGATGCTCGTTTAATTATTTTTGTTTATTTTTCATTTGCTTTTTTTTTTTTTAAAGTTTCACGACCCGAATCCCCGGCCCAACCCGAAGGGCGGATCCAAATCGAAGCCCGGTTTACTCTGACCGTATTCATTTATCTTATCAAAACATTTTATTTATGTCATTTTGTTTGTGGTTTTCACTATGCGTAAGAATTTTCAAACAGGCCCATAAACATTTACTCTTATACAATTCATTTACAAACGGGCGATCTTGCCTTTATAAAATGATACACAAAAACAATAGTTCGTGAGTTTTAACTTTGTTCATAAAATATTATATGTTCAAAAGAAATTATATGCATATGACTCGGTATATACTTATACGCCAGAACTTTCTAGACTCAAGGCTTCGATCTTGCCTTCTTCCCCGCTTTACTCGAAACCCACGTGAGATAGATAAAAACTACACTCGCCAAGCATTTTCATGTTTAGTGGTTCTATACGCTCTATTATTCCAATTTTCGCTTAACATGACATGCATTTATCATAAAACCATGCCTTTATATCACTATACTCATGCTTATTCATTTTCACATGCTTTCACTTTACAAATCATCGATCATATCAAATATGGCATTTTCACATGCTTTCAATTTACTTAACTCAAATCATGAGATTCAAACATATACTCCCAAAGATGTATTTAGCTTTGCGCAAATCCCATTTACACTCATCAAGTTTGTTATTTCACTTTGTTCATGGCTCACATTCACACTGATTCCGTCAGAACTCCGCCCTTTTATCATTCCTAAGAATGTGCTTACACATTTAATACCTCGTCTCCCATCATGATGGATGCCGATTGCGCACCCCATCATGTGGTCACTTTATAAATGCCATATGCCATCAAGATGGATGCCGACATGCATCCCGCTGCTGACATTTCTTTAATGCCATACATCATCACGACTGATGCCGATTGCATCCCGCCAAGGGGACATTGACACTGGTTGCCTTCATGGCGATTCACAGGATCCCGCCATGTTGGTCATTCGGTATATCGATTCAATTCAAGATATCAAGAATTGACCACCTGCTTATAAATCAATTAATCACCATGCAATTAATTGTCAACATTTCAAATATCACATTTTCAACCATACGACTTTCGTAATACCATTTCAAAGATATACCTATTCCATAATCATTTCGTATTTATTTTGGTATATCAACAAAACAATTTGAAATAAGAATAGAGGGTCACTTGAATAAACCGGCCGTTTCGCCTTAAGTTTCTTCCTTCTATCTTGCCCTAGGTTAGGTGATCCTCACCCATCCCTAGTCAATAACAATTACGTCACTCTTAGTGGATAAACAATTATTAAACATTTTTAGTGAATGACAAATTTTATCTTCGTTAATGGTTTTGGGTTAAGACACTAAGTCTGCCCACAATATGTTTCTTCATTTTGTTTTATCCTTATTTGAACCCCCATTAATAATTTATTAGGGTCCTTAAACTATCGTTGCACGAATACGACTTTCGAACAAAAATCTGAAATTTCGCTTCCTCACGAACAAGTGTCTACGTCATGGCATAGTTCTTCTCGCAGTAGCAGCTACGCCGTGGTGTACCGAGGGGTCCCAAATTGGCCCCCTCGGCCTCACTGTGGCGAGGCATCCCACGCGCAAGATGGGCCACTATGCCGCGGCGCTGGTTCTCACGCCGCAGCTTAAGGGCCCAATCCCCAGATTTCCAGTTTGCTCATTTTTCGATTTTTCTTCAAAAATCACCCAAAATCTCAAAACAAAACATGGGAAACTCTAGAAATCACTCCCAATAACATCCTAACCAAATTCACGAAAGCAAACCCATGGATGGATTAGGGTTTTTCTATCCAAAACATCATTTAAAGAAATCTAGGGTTTGGTTCTTTACTTTAACCATTTGAATCTTCTTCACCCAAGATCCTTGATCACTTGGGAACCATAAATGAGGATGATCTCCCACCAAAATCACTTCTTCTTGCAAAACCCTAGCTTTCTCCTCTCACTTTGCTCTCCAAAACGTTTTTGCTCAAAATGAGCATTCTAAGACCACATTTGGTCTTATTTCCCATTTTAAGTGTAAGGCCATGTTTGGCTTACACACAAATTTCCATTTCTCATTTTTCTCACTTAAAGCTTACTAGTCTCCTTATTTGCACATTCATTTATCATTTATTTCACATTAGCATTTAAGCTTATCATTTGACCTTTAGGTCCTCATTTTACAAATTCGATTGGCCTTTTTCACTGGGTTTATTTCCAGTTCAACTCACTTCTCATTTTTAAAGATATAATATTTAATCATATGCTCACATATTCATTTTCACAATTTATCGCTTCCCGAAAAACCAGAGTTTTGCTCGATTCATACCCGAAATATACACAAACTTATTATAAAATTCTAGTATTTCGGGCGCTACATCTCGCCATAGTGCATGGACTCTAATGTCGTACAATGCTCATTTAGTTATAGTTGTATTGTCCAGCATGGTGTATTGGTTTCCTTGAACTCGCCTAGAGTCTCAAGGGATGCAAAGGGAAAGCAAATAGAATAATTCGCGTTATGACATATGGCTTCGATTTATCTACAAGACAATGCTAGGGCTTACGACTCGAAAGCCGACGATTACTACTCTTAAATCGCCGTATGTACCGAGTAGATTTCGATCGCCCCATCCAAACGCGGAATAGACCGGGTGATGCTTTGTTTCCCGATTGAACACATGTATTGTTACTGGATTTTAGATAAACGGCGGAAGTTGATGTTACCTGTTAGGCAATAAGCAAAGTGAAACCATGACAAGGCGGTCGGGTTGGTGTCGAATGGAAGACTTTTTTACATAAAAGAGAGTCGCTTCCACTCGTAACGCCACACGATCTAACGAAAATGCATAAGATGGTCGAAGGGGTCCTTAAGGTCATCATACATTCAAAACTCTAGTAAACGACAAAGCGAGCATCTTCAGCGTAAGATGGCGAACAAACGGGAAGACAACATGTCATCCAACGTCATAACGAGATCTAGGGTTCTCCGTGGGAAAGAGACCTATTCGCTTTCTGGTTCTTGCCGATGTGGTTGGTCTCTCAGGCGGAAAGGGAAAAATCATTTGCTGGATGGTGATGTGGCGCTTCGAGGTTCGCGAGATCACCAGCGGTAGGTGTTGCGGTCAGGCGCATAAAAATGGTGTTTTCTTCTAGCAAGGCTGCATTAGTAGCCAGGAAGGAGGCTAACTGATGTTGGTGGGACTCTTGTTGATCTTCGCCATTTATTCCAACGTATAGCGTACCGCCGCCTCCATCGTAGGCTCGTAACCGGAAGTGGGCGATCTCACCCATCGGGATTACTTAGAAAAACGCTATGGTCATTCAAACAATCGAGAAGTACGGGAGTAGGCTTTCCTACCAACAACACCAATGGAATGATCTTAACTCAAAGTTTAAGACCTCCCAAAGAATTTGTAATTTCTTCCTAGTAACACCGTCGAAAAGATTAAAATTCACACTACTCCTTTCCTCGTTACAAGCCAACACATTATATACTAATCTTCGATTGCGCATACGGCCAAACTATCATTAGTCTACAATTCACGGCGTGGTGCCCATCATGGTGGATAATTTGTCAGCGGACGATCGCCGGGTGGACCTACAATTGCCCACGTGTTCAGTCTCTCGCGACGCAGCTTATGACGCCTTAAGGCTCCAGACTTTGATCCGGTGTGTCCCGGATCTTGTCTTCGAGCCGATGTCCGATGTGTGATCGAGTGGAAGATGTCCGACCCTTCATGAGCCACTGCCCGACATGTGCCTATTTGTCGAGTCACACAACCCGGAAGCGGTTCTAGGTGTCCAATTGTTTTCGGGTCATCCAAGAGATAGCCATGTGAGATATGGCTTATCCCACCCATATTTCATCAAATACACTATGCTCATACTTTTTTCATCAAGCAAACTTTGTTTATTTAAAATTGTCCATCCGCTTTTGTATATGCCCAAGCATTAGTGGCAAAGCTAGAAAATAAATTCAAGGGGCATAACTTGCTCGTAAGGCGAGGGATAAAATGTAGGTAATGTGGCTTCCTTGTCAATTCTTCAATTCTTAGTGGCGTATTTGATTACTAATAGAGATTTTTTTTTCAAAATTTCAAGAGCATCCACTTACTAGTTTCAATAGTGCAATCCACATATCCCACAATGTGTGATTATTAGAACGTCTTTGTTATCCTAGAATATCATTAATTTTCTTCCTACTAAATGACTAGAGTTTTATGGAAACTCGAATTGTGACTCGACTCGAAAGGGATTTTTTGTGAGATCTGTGGTAGTGATGGAGGGTAGGGGCCGCAAGGCCCGAACCCGGAGGCCCAACACTAATCTCATGGGGGGTAAGAGGGCAACGCCCCCCGCAATACGAACCTAACCTGACTGGAGTGCTGATCCGATTTGATCTACTATTTTTACATATATACTATATGTGGGTGTCTAGGGTTTTGTATGATGTACTTGAAAGTCGTAATCCATAGAAGGGTCTTCCTGTCCATGGACGTAGGTCACATTGACCGAACCACATAAATTTCTTTATTCTCGTGATTTCCCTTGCTTATTTTCTTTCTATTTATTGTTTATTTTACAATTCATACCTTTCATTACAACATCCTTTGAAATTAATCCTCCTACCCTTACCTTCAATCTTATATGTGCATCCATTAAAATCAAGTGTCCTTACAAAAATCAAAATTTCTTTAACCTTGCAACATGCATTACATCAATTAGTGTCATTACAATGTCATCATGCATCTTGATTTAAGTTTACGTTTTTCCAAACAACTTTATTAGCTATATCTTAACTAATTTCTATTGAAACAGATACAATAGGCACACCTCAAATCAAGAATTCACTGCCCTACGCTATCGACGTTTGCACATCTAAATTTTCTTCTATAACTATTGTTGGGAACTCATTGCTTTGTTTTTATGCTTGTATTTTTAGAGAGTATGGAAATCAGTTCTAAACCCCTTAAATCTATCATAATGGAAAATAGATATTAAAAATAACACCAATACCATAAAATTTCTCGGATTTAGATAAGTGTTATATGCCTTTGATTTGAGTGTTTCCAAATCAATTCCAATCATTGTAGAATTCTCCAAAGTAGTCACGGGTTTCATAAACATCATAACCTTCTACCCAATGACTCTTCTTTATCTTTAGGCACAAAGATGGTGAAGATCTCAGGAATAAAGGCTAGGGGAAAAGGGTATGACATGAAAGTCTTACTCTTAAAAAAGCTAATTATAGCCTTCCTATTGAACTTAAGTGACTGACTCATAATAGACTTGGGTCACTTGATATAACTTCAAAGCTCTTTAACCGATTAATTACCTTTAAACGGATTCCGCTTTAATTAATTAGCTAATCTAAAGATATCACTCACTTATCCTTATGAAACTTTGAGTGATTATCAAATGCACTTATGCATAAAAGTAAAATAAAAACTCATCCAACCCTCATAAGTCATGTCATAAAAGATAAAAGTTTAAAACATGGACCATTCAGAATCATTAAAGTATTGGCTCTTTTGAAATTCAATTATAAAGTTGATTAAACATCTCAGTACTATAGAGTATTAACTACATTTCAAAGTTCATTATATATTACAATGAGATATCAAGTGGGCTTGGTTCATGACCTATCAGTCTAATCGTGTGATATAATCTCCTTACAAGCTCATATCCATAGTCTAACAATGTGAAAGTTGTTAGCCTTTCAAAATTATCTCTACAATCTTTAGTCACAAATCCTGCTATTATGTCTTCAAATGACATCTAATCCAATAAGATCATATATCAATTTTCATTAAAGGATTAATTACTATAGGCCCACAAATATTATGATAATACATCCTTATGATCACTTAAGGCAACACATGATCTCAAAGTCTATGAAATATCATGGTCTATAATTGAAAACACATGTTGCCGCCAACTCCCATCAGTAGTGACACAATCTATAAAAGATATATGGTCGAGCTACTTACAATCTCACCCATAGGTTAAAGTCACTAATAAATTCTACAAAAAGTTTAATATTTACTCAAGGTTAAGATATTCTACAACATAACAACTTGATGAAGTTGTGACTACCCAATAGTTTTATGTTATGATTTATTAATGGTCATGTTCAATGTGTAATCATACACTCCAATGCACTTACCATGGAAATCTATCTTGATAGACAACACTAATCATCCTTCCAATTGTGAGGTAGTAAGTTATAACCTCAAATGGATTGTTTAATTCTATGAACTAGTTGTGAATAAATCGTCAACTTACAAGAAACTTATAACTTCAATCTTTCATGCAACTCTCGTAGTATAATGTAAGAGATGTTAAGTCAAATGCTTATAAAGTATAGTTCATGAAACCAGGATAGATAAAAGTGAACTTAAAATATTATTAAATGAAGAAAGAACTCTAATTATTATAATGTAAGAGATGTTAGCTCAAAATGCTTATAAAGTATAGTTCTTAAAGTATAGTTCGTGAAATAAGGATAGATAAAAGTGAACTTAGTATATTATTAAATGAAGAAAGAACTCTAAATAAGCTATATCATGTCATGCTTTAAGGGACTTTATCCTGACAATTACTACATCATAAAAAATAGAAGTTTTTTTTTTTTTCTTTTTTTTGTGATTTCAACAATTTTTCACATAATGCGCTCATTTATTACAAGTACTTAAATTATTACTTTTTTTTTTAATACACTCTAATTTCAAGATAGTAAATTACTCCCACTACGACTTGAACCTAAGACCGTCCTCTTTATGCCCTGTGCTTATTTTAAGAGGTAACGCTCCACCACTAGAGCTAGGCGTGATGGGCACTTAAACTATTACTTAATATATAATACTTTTTTTTTAATTAACTTGTCGGGTCTTTACACCCTTTAAATCAAAAATTTTCTTTGATTTGATTAGGAGGCATGCTCCTCGTCTGTAAGAGGAAGTAACTTTTTTTATTGAAACATTTCCAACCAGGTGGTATCTACGTGTTATAATGGGGTTTCAACTAACACCAAAAAAACCTTTATAAGTCTTTTTTTTCCCTTTAAAACAATTTTATTAGCTGCAACCCCAAATCTCAATAGATGTCAATATGTAGGAGCCCACTTTAGACCTTATAAATTTTCATCTTCCAAAAAGTAAATAACCGACATTCGCAGAATAAAAATGTTTTTAGCTACTAAATTTTTTAAAATTTTTGGTGATTTGTCAAATGACAAATGTGATCACTTATGAGTTATGCAATTTTTTTTTTCTTGTATACTCATTAATATATTATAATGTTAACACACCCCCCAAATATAAAATTCTGGATCCGTCCCTATTTTCAACTACATATAGTTTCTAACTTATGAAAGTTAAAATTTTAGGAAATAAAGAAATTAGGTGGGCAAAATAATATTTTCAAAAGTTTTAAAATTGATGATGATAAGGTGATAAAAGTATTTTGATAACTCAATTTTTAATTGATATTTAAATATCACATCTCACATCTAATTCAAGAGAAAGTTTGAGACACTATAATATATGAGATCCTCTTGATTATGTAAACACATTTTGAAATTATGAGCTTTTTGGGCTTAAAATAGATAATATTTACATGGTTAGGTATAAATTATTAATGTAAATAATAGCAAATTTCTTCTATATTATGTAACAATTATTATTTATAAAAGTAAAAAAAAAAATGTAACTAAAATAACCACTACTATTCATTTAAACACATTTTCATTTTATATATATATTATTAAAATAAACAATACTAATATAATTCCCACATTTTTAAAAATAAATAAATTTTAAATCTTTAAGTAGTAAAAATTTCAGGTCATTTCCTTCTAGAAGATAGTTTTTAAAAGTGATTACTGTTAAGACTAGATTTACATTTTACCAAGATGTAACCAATATGACAATATCATTTTCAATTTCCAAAAACAAAACAAAATAAATGTATTTGTTGAGAAAATATTATAAAATGCAAATTCAAGAGAAATATATTTTCCTCTTGTATATTTAAGATAGACAAACTGAAAGAGGAAAAGGAGATATATAGAGAAAAATAAGGAAGAACTTCTTTTCTTCGTTCTAGGATCTCAGGATGCCAATATAAATGAGTGGAGAGCCTTTTTATAGGGCTTCAAATGGCCTTCCATTTACTCACTCTTTAATGTGAGGAATGGAGGTACATGCACATAACTCTCAATGAATGAACCTTAACACGGTCATTCACTACCCATAAAGCTTGCATTTATAACAGTCCCCCTTGAATGACCACCATAAAGAATACGCCTCATTAAACCTTGCTAGTAAAACCCAATAGGACAAAACCTAGGGAAGGAAAAAGAGTACAATATTTATATGATGTTGTAGATTGTTCTTAGTATGTTAGTACTACCTCATTAAAAACCTTGTCAATAAAACCCAATGGGACAAAACCTGGACGAAGGGGAAAAGAGTGTGGTACACTAACATCTTGTCATAAGCATGCTCCCCCTCACGTCGATATCTTTAGGTTGGCGCATTCTAATCTTATGTATTAGCTTCTTGAATGTCGAGACTAGTAATGACTTTGTGAATAAGTATGCTAGATTATCACTTAAGCATATTTGTTGAACATCAATTTCACCACTCTTCTGGAGTTCATGTGTATAAAAACTTTGGATAAATGTGTTTAGTTATATCTCCCTTGATATAACCTCCTTTGATCTATGCAATGCATGCAACATTATCTTCAAATAATGTTGTCGGATTGTCTTTTATAGAAGGGAGTCTGTATGATTCTTGGATATGTTGAATTATCGATCTTAGCCATATGCATTCACTACTTGCTTCATGAATTGTTATAATCTCTTAATGATTCGATGATGTAGCCACCATTGTTTTCTTAAAGGATCTCCATGAGATAACAATTCCATTACAATTAAACACATACCCTATTTGTGATTTGGTCTTATTATGTCGCTACTACAAAATAGACATTTGTTACCATGAGCAAATTATTGACTTAATTCCATATCTGCCATTATAGGTCATTAATTTAAGAAATCTTAACTTATATGGATCTTTTAAAGCTACCTTAACAGATGATAAATTCAAAGAAAAGCAATAATACCTCATGAGGACCTTAGCTTAACTTAGAATTTATAGGTCAAGGTTGATCTTAAATAATAATAATAATAATAATCATATTAATATTAATATTATTATTTTTATTATTATTATTATTATTATTATTATTATTATGGTTAGTGTTATTATTATTATTAAGGTTATTACAATTTTTTTGGTTTGGGTAGTCTCTTTATCATTCAATAAATCCCTAAAAATCGATATATGAGAAAGATGCCATTTATCCCTGTCTTGTTCTCAATATCTCATTCTTCCGCCATTCTTCGCAAGTACTATCGTGCAGGAGTCTATCATCAGCGCTTTGATATCAAGTCATCGACCGATTTCTACATCGGGAGCTTCATTAGCTTGGTGTCCAAGAGCAAGATAAGATATGAAAGTGTTATCTACAACATCAACACAGTGGAGTCCAACATCAAATTGCAAAAAGGTATTGTCTTTGTTTCATGTGGCTTCGTAACTTGTTGTTTTCTTTTGATTTGGTGATTTCTCTCTACGTTTTCTTTCCACTTCTCTAATTGGTGAATTAGGTGGGAAAAAAAGAGTTTCACGATTGTTGTTTGTCCTTGTCTTGATTTTGTGGGTTTGGTTGTCTTTGACGTCTCTTACCAATTTGAGTGTTCTTTTGCTGCTAGTTGGGGTTTTCAAGAAATTTATGAGATTTATGTTATCGATTCTGATGGATGAGTTAGGATTTGAGGAAATGATGGTGCTTACATTTCCAAGTGTCTTTTGTTAGTCTTATTTTCTAGAAGTTATGTATTATCTCAAGCCACCCTTCGTATTGAAAATTAGGGGATTTCTAAAGTGATTAACATATGATAGCAACTTGAATTCTCTTACTTGTTAAAATTACTATTTTCACTTTCGGGCATTGTTTACACTATGGATGGATCCAGCTTTGTGGGTTGCGCAAACCTTTCCCTTTCCTCACTTCCCCTCCGTAATGTTTAAATGGGGCAAGAATATGTATGCATTGCGTAGCGCAGTCGACTCTATGGTTCATTCTATTGACTATGTATATTCAATGCTTCAAGTCGAGCTCATAGAAGCTTGTTTCGTCTATATCCTTGTAACACCCCGTCCCGAGAGAGTGTACAGTACATGATACTGTAGGGGTGTATAAGAGCACTAAGTGTCACATAGTAGTATTTTGGAGACTAAAGTAGGAAATGATAAATTATGGAACCCGGAATTTTGGTGCTAGTACAAGGGTACAATTGTCATTTAGCAAAAAGATTATGAAAAGCAAAAATCAAATTAGAGATGGGCCTCAATAGAAATAACATAAGTTACAATTACAATATTAAAAAGTTGAGGTGCAAATCTTGAGAGATGCGGGACTAACTTATAATTAAGTCAAAAATGGGTTTGTGTGCTGAGGGATGAGACAAAACCAATGTCCCATATTTAGTCTCCCAAAAGCTAGGGCTCCACGATTGGTGAGAAAAGAAGAGAGAAAAGAAGAGGAAGAAGAGGAAGAAGAAGGAGGAGGAGAAATCCAAGATCAAGGTATGTTTGTCTTAGGATCATGTATATTTTGGATTCCTAGGGCTTTGGTATGGAGATTAGATGTCTTGGTCTGTGGTTTTGTGTAAAGATCACATAAAACCTTTAATGCTGGGGGTTATGAGAGTAAAACCCCCAATTGGGAGAAAAACAACCATGGAATCATCAAATTATGTGTTTTATAAAGAATTGGTGGACTCATAGGTGAGTTCTTGATTTTCACCAAAGGTTTTGAGGTTCGGTGTCCCATAAAGACCAATTCAAGTGTCGCTGGAGTTGTTTTAAGATGATTTCCGCGATAATTTTTAGTTATGAATTATGGAAGTTGTGGCATGAATTGGCAGCAAAAGCGGCAAGAAGCAACCGCGCTTCGAAAGGTGCACCGCATGATATGCACAAAGTGCGTACCGGTACACCCACTGTGCACGCAACACAGACCTAAGACATGTCTCGTGGTGTACCTGGCATACGTGTGCCCAAAATGCCCGTAATGCTATGTTTTTTTGTATAATTAAGCCCGGATTTTGTATTATCGATAGTTTAGGAACCTTTATTAAAATGATTAAAATAGGTTCGACAAGATCACCGACTTAAATGTAGCGTGCCTCGCGCCGCGCGCTTATTCGCCGAGTGTATCAAGTCTAGAAGTACGCAAAATTATACATGACATAGGCGATTAATTGTCGCCGTATTATGTTAAGTGTGTAGGTTAAAAAGCAAAGCGCGGAATAGTGTAGAACTGCGGCTCCGCTAGCGTTAAAGAGGTGAGCGTTTCAAACCTATTTTCCAAATTCTAAGCAGTTATTATTATTATTTATAAATCGTTTTTATTTTGCATTTTTTTATGGTTTTCATGGCAAACCATTTTCAAGAAGCAAGCAATGAATTAGAAAGCAAAGCTAATGGTTTGAGTTAAACCATTTTTGAAAAGCAAGCATTGTATTAAATCAGAAACCATAATTAGCAAGTAAGAAATGGTTTCAATAATTAAACCATTTTTCAAGAAAGCAGCCAGGCAAGAACGGTTTCTCAATAATTAAACCATTTTTCAAGCAAGCAAGGCAAGTAATCGTTTTGAATAATTAAACCATTTTTCAAGCAAAGAAGCGTTGTAAAATGGTTTTAAATTGTAAACCATTTTTCTAAAAAGCAAGCAAGCAAAGAATGCTCAGGAAAACAGTCTTCCTGGGCTTCTCTAAGCAAGCAAACCGGGTCGAGGTATTCCGCACGCATGGTGGAGTTAGGATATCACACATGTATTGTAGCTTGCCTCGGTCGGGTAAAACTTAGGTCACATCATGCATTTAAAGGAGACCATGGCACATACAAGGAGTATATAAGGTTATGAGTTCTAACTAAATTACAAGTGGATAGCGATACGAGGTCAATTCCACCATATTCAATTAAAGGTGATGCTGACACAAGTCCTTCCACCAGACGGCTGATGCCTGTGCTCCCGTGGTTCACTAGGGTACGTGAACACAATAGGGCCTCCAGTGGCTGATGTTTTATAAGCATGATCATACGGTTTGAAAAAATCAACTATCGGGTTCTACCTGTCGCCCAAAGCCTCGTAGAGTTTTAAAGCAAACGGTCGGGCCTGTGCCCCGCTAGACTTCAAAACGATCGGTTGAGCCAAGCTCCCGTGGGATTTTAAAGAAACGCATTGGAGCCCAGGCTCTCGCTTTATTGGGGCATAGTCAAGCCGATTCTCGTGCTCCCATTTTTTGAAAAAGTTTTAAGAAACTTTAAAGCAAAGGTTTGTGAAAGGTTTTAAGAAACTTTTCAAGCAATATAAAGCAATAGCAGAATTTTATAAGCTTTATAAATCTCTAAGCAAGCAAGCAATAAGAGTTTTATGTCGTTAAAGAAAAGAAAAACAAAGCAAGCAAGCAAGTAATAAAAGTTTTATAAACTTTTAAGAGCAAGCAAGTACAAAAGCAAGCAAGCAAAGAAAAGTTTTAGAAACTTTTAAAGCAAGCAAGCAAAGTAAAGCTTCTAGAAAATATTTGTAAAAGAGAGTTTTACATTTTTGAGATGTTTTCCGGAAAAGCAAACCTTTTATAAAAGCATACACTCACTGAGCTCGTTTAGCTCATTATTTTCTATTTTAAAAACTATTTTCAAGGTACAGGTACGCAAGACGCTGGAGCACAATAGGATTTGTCCTGACATCAGTATAAGTGCTATGTATTAATTATATTTTGTAAGAACATACTTTGAATTTGTATAATGGGACATATGTATGTACATAGTTAGTTGTTGAGAATGTGTTGGTAATGCCGGGTTGCCATGTTCGATATAGTGTAAATTGATGTATGCCAGGATTTGGAATTACACTATATGCAGTCGTCATGTTGCTGAAGTTTTTTTCCGCTGCTAAGATTTTACCAAATCCTAAGTTAGATAAATAAAAGAAAAAATTTTATACGAGGGTTAAGCAAGTAATATGACTTCGCTTCACAGGGATTTCTAGTCGTTAGAGGTAACGGCTAGGGATTTCTGTGGAGTGGCCGGCACACCCGTCGCTGGTAGGGGGTGGGGGAGTGTCAGTGTTGGTATCGAGCAGTTGTATATAATAACCTAGACTGAGAAGATGATACCACGTTAAGGTGGTATCAAAGAAGGCATTGGCAACCATGCATGTTTAAGTTTAAAGTACATATGAAGTGATTCAGCATAAATAGTTGATTTTTGTAATTACGCACTATGTCGAAGAGGACGAGGTCATCCTAGGAGTTATTTCGCAGGCTCCCGAGCGTCCCACAAGACCTAAGAGGGATGAGCACGTAGTAGGTTCCACTATCGCCTCTATGAATCAGCCTCCAAGAAATAGTCGGGGCCGACCATTCAAAGCCACCGGCTGAGCTCATGCCGTGATTATTTACGGCAGAGCATGTGGCACAGATTGCACAGATAGTAGCCATAGCGACCCGTCAGTAGTCGCAACCTCCACCGCCACCTAGAGAGGTTATGGAAGAACCGGGGAGGTCGATAGAGAGAGTACAGAAATTGGGCGCCAAGCCATATGACGGCAGTGGTGATCCGGAAGCAGCCTGGTTATGGCTAGACCGAGTAAACAAGGTTTACGAAGTTATGGGCTGCACGGATGAGCAAAGAGTCTTATTTTCCAGTTTTCTAATGGAAGACAGGGCTAAAGATTGGTGGGATGCCGTAGAGAGGAGGTATCCTGATGGCATAACATGGGACCAATTTCAGCAGGAGTTCACCGGGATGTGTTCTTCCTCAAAGTCATAAGGGATTCAAAATTGAGGAGTTCTTCAAATTAGAACGTAAGAACATGACAGTTGTTTCGAACATGAGAAGAAGTTCCTGAATTAGTTAGATTGGTTCCCTTATATTCAAGCAGATGAAGTCCTAAGTGCAAAGGTTTTTATCATGAGACTACAACACCGGATCGAGTGTATTTATCAAAGGGTTCTAATAGATTCGTGGACTTAGTCGAGGCCGCTCTAAGGGTTGAGCAAAGTACCACGCCTATGTATCGAGCAGGTGAGTAAGAGTAAGAGGAGGCAAACAGTGACGGCCCCAACAAAGCTCGTGGATGCTATTACAAAGAAGAGGAACAAGATCGAGGTTGGCGTAGAGCCGAGGTGCAGTCATGAGCTATCTCTAATGCGGATCAAAGTGAGAGGCTCTCATTGCTGGGGCGCTGGCACCCAGTATTCCTCCTATATGTCACATGTAGAGGCGACATCATGGGGAGTGTAAGAGATTCAAGATGTGGTGTTTCCACTGCGGGTCAGAAGGCTATTTCATTAGGAGGCTCTCACCGATTGGGCGCGAGACATCGTGAGTTACCTAGCTACCCTAGCACTCGTGAGATGAGCACAATGTGGTTCCTCGTGAGAGGTTTCCCACAAAGGCCAACACGCCTACGTGTAGAGGTGGTCGTGGTAGAGGCGCAGGCAAAGGTCCCAGGAATACGTACGCAGCCCGCACTCGTGCCAGCATGCTGTCGCGACCCAACAAAGATGCGTATGCAACCCGCATGTGGTCACCCGGTATTATTTCTATCCTGAGCATGATGCATATACATTAGTGGACCCAAGAGTTATGCATTCATTTGTATCCAAGCCATTCTTAGATCGCTTTTTATTAGAGACCCAAATTATTAGAGGTCGTATGAGAGTTTCCCTTCCAAATGAGATCCGTTATCGCATGTAGTGGGCCGAGAGATAGTAGAGTTCTGATTGGGGGACATGAGTTTCCAACGGATCTTGTAGCATTAGATATGAGGGACTTCGATGTGGTTCTCGGTATGGATTGGTTATCTCACCATAGAGCCACATTGGATTGTTATAAAAAGGAAGTAAACCTGAATAGGCCAGGGAAATTGGAGGTAAAGTTCGCAGCACATGTAGAGTTATCTTCTTGTATGATTCTCACTGGCGACGCGATAGAAAATGTGCCGCAGAAGGATGTCAAGGCCTAGCTTATGGTGGAGACAAGGAGGGAGGGGACTATATTGGATGAGATTTCAGTTGTTAGAGAGTTCCCAGATGTGTTTCCAGATGATATTGCAGGATTACCTCTAGAAAGAGAGGTGGAGTTCACCATTGATTTGATTCCGAGGACTGAGCCCATTTCCATTCCTCCATATAAGATGGCTCCTGCAGAGTTGAGGGAGCTTAAGGCTCAGTTAGAAGAATTGTTGAGTAAGGGATTCATTCGACCGAGTATATCCCCATTGGGAGCTCCAGTTCTCTTCGTGAAAAAGAAAGATGGGAGTTTGCGGTTGTGTATAGACATGCATACCTGAATAGAGTTAACATCCGCAATCGCATCCACTTCTAGAATTGATGAGTTATTTGATCAACTCCAAGGGTCTCGAGTATACCCCAAGATAGACTTGAGGCCTGGGTATCATCGCTGAGAGGCAGAGAGTGGGATTTACCTAAACTCGGCATTCAGACATGCTACGCATTATGAGTTTTCGGTGATGCCATTTGGTTCGACTAATGCTTCAAAGAAATAAGTACGGATTTGACGGCAACCGAGTATTCCACCCGCATCCGCCAGGTCTGGCCATAGTTTTATTGATGATATTCTGCGTATTCTCGTAGTTCCGAGAAATATTCTGTTACCCGAGGATTGTATTAATTTATGAGAGAGCGCTTATATGCCAAGTTGAGCAATGTCGCTTTTGTCGACAAAGTGGCATTCCTAGGTCATGTGATTTCAGCCGATGGTGTGAGTGTGGATCCCCAGAAAATAGAAGCAAAGTGGGTAAATCGGTTCACCAAAGAATGTGTTGGGAGGTCGTGGAGCTCTCGTTTGGCCAGGTATTACAGGAAGTTTGTTGAGGGGTTCTCCAGGATAGCAGCCCCACTGACTAAGCTGACAAGAAAAGATGTTAAGTATGATTAGGTAGATGCTTGTCAAAAGAGTTTTGAGGAGTTGAAAGATAGATTGACTTCAGCTCCAGTACTAGCTTTACCCAATGGAAGAGATGGATTTGTGGTTTATAGTGATGCTTCAAGGTAAGGCCTTGGTTGTGTTTTGATGCATAATGATAGGGTGATTGCATATGCCTCTAGACAGTTAAAGAAGCATGAGGAGAATTACCCAACACACGACTTAGAGCTAGCAGCAGTCGTGTTTGCCCTGAAAATATGGAGACATTATTTATATGGTGTTCCATGTAGGATCTCTTTGGCCGCATCATAAAAGTCTTCTCAATATATTTTCACGCAAAAGAGTTAAACCCGAGACAAAGAACATGGTCGAGTTGATTAAGGACTACGACTGCATCATCGAGTACCATTCAGAAAAGCTAATGTCAGAAAGGTATGCCTTTAGTAGGTGACCAGAGAGTTCTTGTCTCACATGAGATCAGGTTATCTTTCCACCGTTGGTGGATCTCGAGCTTTAGGGTGATATTGGAGGTTGAAGATTCAAGAGCCTTGTTAGCCACGTTTCATGTTAGACCACTCCTAGTGGACCAAATTCTAGTAGGGCAATCACAGGATCCACAGATGATTAAGCTCAAAGAAGAGATAGAAAAGGGAAAGAAAGCAGAGTTTCAGATTAGAGATGGCGGCATGATAGTGAAAGGACAGAGAATGTGTGTGCCAGAGTATGGCGAACTGAAGAGAGACATTATGGAAGAAGCACATTCATCTACGTATGTTATGCATCCAGCAAAGTATCAAGAGATGTACAGACTTTGAAAGAACATTACCGGGTGGAATGGGATGAAGAAAGAGATCGCAGTTCGCTTTCCAGTGCCTAACCCGCTTGTAAAGGCAGCAGCACGAGGCCCGCTGAAGATACATGCACTTCTATCCCAGATAGCAAGCATTGGTTTTAAATTGTAAAACCATAATTAAGTTAGCAAGCAAATGGTTTTGAATAATTAAACCATTTTTCGCTAAGCAAGAAAAGTAAGTAAATGGTTTGAATAATTAAACCATTTTTAAGCAAGCAAGTAAGTAAATGGTTTTGAATAATTAATCCATTTTTCAAGCAAGCAAGCAAGTAAGTAAATGGTTTTGAATAATTAAACCATTTTTCAAGCAAGCAAGCAAGCAAATGGTTTTAAATTGTAAAACCATTTTTCAAAAAGCAAGCAAGCAAAGAATGTTTGTGAAAAACAGGCCTTCCCTAGTTCTAAGTAAGCAAACCGGTCAGAGGTATTCCGTACGTGCACGGTGGAGTTAGGATCTCACACATGCATTGTAGTTTTGCCTGGTCGGCAAACTTAGGTCATACATCATGCATTTAAAGGAGACCGTGGCACGTACAGAAGTATATAAGGTTATGAGCTCTAACTAAATTATGGTGATGGCGACATCGATAATAATTCCACCATATTCACCTGAAAGCGACATGGACACGTCCTTTCCACCACACCTGCCGATGCCCGTGCTCCCGCGGTTCACTAGGTACAAGAAACAAAAATGTTTTCCGGGCTGGCTGATGTTTCGCATATGATCATACAATTTGAAAAAATCAACTATCGTTCATCAAGCCGCCCAAAGCCCGTGAGTTTTAAAGCAAACGTTATCTCAGCCCTTAGATTTCAAATGATCGTCGAGCCAAGTCTCCACATGGGATTTAAAGCAAACTGCTGAGCCCGCTCCGTTTTATTTTCAAAGCATACGGTTGAGCCCAGTTCGTTCTATGAAAAGTTTTAAGAAACTTTTTAAAAGCAAAAAGGTTCATGTAGCGTTTTAAACTTTCAATCAATATAAAGAAGTGCTAAGAGAATTTTTGAGAAGCTTTATAAACTTCTAAGCAAGCAAGCAATAAGAGTTTTATAAGCTTTTAAAGAAAAGCAAAACAAAGCAAGCAAGCAAGTAATAAAAGTTTTATAAACTTTTAAGAGCAAGCAAGTACAAAAGCAAGCAAGCAAAGAAAAGTTTTAGCCAGAAACTTTTAAAGCAAGCAAAGAAAAGTTTTAGAAACTTTTAAAGCAAGCAAAACAAAGTAAAGCTTCTAGAAAATATTTGTAAAAGAGAGTTTTACATTTTTGAGATGCCTTTCCTCGGAAAGCAAACCCCTTTTATAAAAGAGACACTCACTCGAGCTCGTTTAGCTCATTGTTTTCTATTTTAAAACTATTTTCCAGCTACGTACGCAAGACGCCGGAGCACAATAGGATTTTGGCCCCGGAAGACGCATAAGTGGCCGGTAATAATTATATTTTGTAAGAACATACTTGAATTTGTATAATGGGACATATATGTACATAGTTAGTTGTTGAGAATGTGTTGGTATGTTGGTTGCCATGTTTGATATATAGTGTAATTGATGCATACAGATTTGAATTACACTATATGCGCCGGGCCATGTCAGTCGGTTTTTTCTCGCTGCAAGATTTTACCAAATCCTAAGTTAGATAAATAAAAGAAAAAAATTTTATACGAGGGTTAAGCAAGGAATACTAAGCCATTATAGGATTTCTAGTCGCTAGGAGGTAACGACTAGGATTTCTATGAAGTGGCTCGCACACCCGCCGGCCGGTAGCGGTGTCATCCTTAATTAGAAACCTTTTTTTACTTCCATTTGCTTCACTTATAAAAGAGAGCAAACATTAGTTAAATAGAAGTAGAAAGTTTTTGTAAAACCCCAACCTGATTGAATGTTATAATAATAGTTTTGAACTGATTAGGAGGTCTATTGTTAGAAACGAGGGTAGATTAAAATCTGAACGCCTTCCGTATCATTATTTGGGCATAAAGTGAAATTTTTCGAAAATTTTCACCGAATGCCCTAAGGAATAGTGATTTTTCTTATTATATCCGGATGGAGGGGTTTGGAAAGGAATTTTTAAGAAATTTCAGTTCCTATGACTTTGAACTGATATTTAGAAGAGAATTGGAGATTTAAGTGAATAGTGATTTCCGGACTGAAAATTGGAGCCTGTGCTGAAATTTTTCTGAAATTGGGCTGAAAATACTAAAATGTCCGGAATAAATCATAGAGTCTAACGAAACTGAAACGGAGTGAAACGGAGTCCGCTTGGATAGTTGTGCTAATCCAATGTAATTCCTGGATAATAATACGCTATTGTCTGATTTACATTTTAATGATTTTAAATTCGATTTCGTGGATTTGCAGCCTTGAATCCACTCGTGAAGGATTTACTTAGAATATTTCATGGTCAAATTTGAAGTTTGTGACGACTATAGAATATTTTTGACATTTAATCGTATAAAAGATAAGGTGAAATTGAGATAAAAGTCGCTATAAGGGAGATATTTTATCAGAGAGCCAATCAAAACCTTTCTTAATAGCTAAGTTATGATTAAAATATCATGAGAATGGACCAATGAGATTCTTGGGCACAAGAGCCAATCAAAAAATTTTAAGGGCTAAGTTAGGGTTAGTGACTCATGAGAATGGACCAATGGGATTCTTTGGTTCAAGGGCAAAATTGTAATTGCCATAAGGGATATGAAAATCATAAAATGAGTAGAGATGGGCCATAATAAAAATTACAAGAGTTGATGTGAAATTTTTGAGAAGATGAGATGCCAAAATAGAAATAAAACAAGTTGAATGGAAATTCTTGAGAGATGAAGGACCAAATGGTAATTAAATGAAAGATTAGAATATTAAAAGGGGAAGGCAAACAAAAAGTCTCATTTTTTTGTCTCACAGAAAGGCTAAGGCACCCGCATGAGTGAGAAAAGGGGGAGAAGAAGAGAGGAAGAAGAGAAGAAGAAGAAGGAGAAGAAGCGGAGAAGAACAAAGGTATGCTTTTTTGTATGGAATCAAGTGTCTTTTGATGTCTAGGTTATTGGTGTGATTGCTAGGTTTTCTATGAGATTGGTTTGTTCCAAACCTGGTTTTGGCTGAGAGATCACACAAACCCTTGATTTGTTGAGGGTCAGTGGATAAAACCCCAATTGAGGTATTTAAGGTTGAATCATGATGAATTTTGATAGAAATTTGTTAAATGGATTAAAGTAGTGGTTTAAAAATCAAGTGAGTGAATGGTTAGGTTTGATGTTGAAATTGGTTAGGGATTTATGAAATTCGAGGTATAATGTATTGGAATTGGTTAGAAAAGAAAAGATCATGAATTGAGTGCATTAAGACTATGTTGTAAAGTAAAGGGAATGCTGTCAAATTTCTGTAAAACCCATGTTTTTGTTTAGTTATAGATTAAGTTAGAATCATCCAAAATGAATTGATTCCAACTGGTAAAGAACCATAAGATATAGGCTGCAAATGTATAGAAGGACAAAGAGCAAATTGTAGCTTCCAAGGCTCCCAAATACGGACTGAAAGGTGAGCTCGTAGCTTCATCGATTTTGCTCTGTTTTGGCATGGTTGTAGTTTTTTGCCATAATGGAGTTTCACTCATCCAAATCGAGGATTCAAAATTGGAAGGGAAAAAAAAAAAAAAAAAAAAAAAAGGGTAAAATAGACTAGGAAAATTTATACGACAAAGTTTAAAATCAGAATCCCAAAGTGCCCATAAAATTTGTCAACCTGAGCTATGCAAGTATTCTGCTTCGCCAAATGGAGATTGATTTTAGATGTAAATACACACCAGCTTTGATCCAAATCGTGATTCCACTGAGAATAAACATTAGAACCATACCTTCAAATAGAAAGAAGAATCCATTTCCAATTTATGGAGTACATCCTTACAAATCAAGGATAACAAGAGGTGATTCAAATGAAGCAACTGCTATATCAAAAACACGCCGTAACTTATATGGTTTAGGGTTAGAGAAGGAATTTTAAACCAAAAATTTAAACAGACGCTATCGATATCTAAAGGACTGATCTGGAGAGTTTCATGTTGTAAAGTAAAGGGAATGCTGTCAAAATTTCTGTAAAACCCATGTTTTTACTTTATTATATTTGCTAGAATCATCCAAAATGAATTGATTCCAACTGGTAAAGAACCACAAGATATAGGGCTGGGCAAATGTATAGAAGGGCAAAGAGCAAATTAGCTCTAAGGCTCCCAACATGGACTGAAAGGTGAGCTCGTGGTAGCTCATCAGATGGCTCGCTGGTATGGTTAGGAGTTTTGGCCATAATTGGAGTTTCACTCATCCAAACTGAGGATTCAAAATTATGGGTAAAATAGACTTCCAGGGGAAAATTTATGAAGGAAGTTTAGGCAGATTGTAACCCCAAAGTGCCCATAAATTTCAGAGTCAAACTGGAGCTATGCAGATTCTGTTCTGCCAAATTGCTTATCTAGATGTAAAATACAAGCACCTAGCTGGTGATCCAAATTGGGTGGGATTCCAATTGAGAAGAAACACAGGAACCATAGTCTTCAAATGAGTGAAGAATCCATTTCCAATTTATGGAGTTAAGATCCCATAAATCAAGGATACGTTAGGTGATTCGAAGGAGTTAACCAAGTTGGCATCAAAAAACAGGCCAGAACTTGTGTTATGTATTGGTACTTGTGGTGGCGAATTTCAATTGGTGCACTCAAAGATGTCATCGATATCTAAAGGATCGATCTGAGAGTTTCATGTTGTAAAGAAAGTACGTTGTCAAATTTCTGTAAAACCCATGTTTTTGTTTTTAGTTATAGATTGCTAGAATCATCCAAATGAATTGATTTCCAACTGGTAAAGAACCATAAGATATAGGGCTACAACAAGGGAAGGGACAAAGAGAAAAATTGTGTTTCAAGGCTCCCAAATACGGACTGGAAAGGTGAGCTCGTGTATAATTTGATTTTGCTCTGTTTTGGGTATGGTTAGCTGGCCATACTGAGTTTCACTCATCCAAATTGGAGTGATTCAAAATTATGGTAAATAGACTTCAGGGAAAAATTTATATGAAGGAAGCTAGTAAATTGTAACCTAAAAAGCCCATAAAATTTGTCAAACTGAGCTTATGTGCAGATTCTGTTCTGCCAAATTGAGTCATCTAGATGTAAATACACAACTTGAGTTTTGGTGATCCAAATTGGTGATTCCAATTGAGAAGAAACATTAGAACCATAGCTTCAAATGAGTGAATAATCCATTTCCTAATTTATGGAGTTACATCCCATAAATCATGCTGGATAACAGTAGGTGATTCAGTGAGTTAACCAAGTTGGCATCAAAAACATGCTGTAACTTGTAAGTGCGTGGTTGGAGGGTTTTAGAGAAGGAATTTTTAAATTGAAAAATTTAAAGAGATGTCATTGGATATCTAAAGGACTGATCTGAGAGTTTGCTAAATTTTCAAGACTGCTCAATAATTTTTGAGTCATAAAGTTTCATAGAGTATTGTTGGAAAAAAGGTTGACCAAAATGAGTGGGTTTTTAGTGCTTAAGGTAATTTGTTCATTTGGTTTAAATGAATGTGTATGGTGGATTAAAACAAGTTAAGATTGAATGCAGTGGTTGTGGTTTCAAAAATGTGGAAAAGGACTATCGGACAGAAACGGGAATTCATGGAAAGTAAGCGGATTGAGCGGTGAATCGTGAGTGTAAAACCATTATTTTGAAAATTAGTTTTAAAGGTAAATAACTTTAATGTGAAAAAGGAAAAGATTAATATAAATGTTTATATATGGATATCCATTTTTGCATAAATATATGTATTGTATATTAAATGTTTATATATGTATGCATATGTTAAAGCATTATGAAGTTTAAAATGTAAAGAATGCATATGTATATTATATATATGTGTTTTAATGATAAAGCAAAGGGATTTTAAATGGATTTCTCTATAAATGTATTTTGAAGAAAGGGAGTGAATGATTTTAATGTTAAAATGAAAAGTTTAATGTAAATGTTTATATATACAGTATATGTTAAGGCATTATGGAAGTTTAAAATTTGTAAAGAACAATGCAAAAATGTATAAATGATAAAGTAAATATTGAAATGGATTTATAAATGTATTTGGAATAAATGTTTACCGATGGTTACCCTAACCCCATATGATCACAGACTGATATCGCCGAGGTACCTTAAGCGTGTAATCGGTGGGAGGGAAATGGGTGTTTAGAGTAATATCTCACACGTGATAAGGTGTTATGACTGAACCCTATGCAAAGTGAGTTTCTCCGCTAGCCAGAAGGGTTATGATCGAATGTGACTGTCCCTCACGCCGCACCGAAAACCGTTCGTGTGTTTATTCCCGGGTTCCATTAGAAAGAAAGAAAGAAAGAAAGAAGAAAGGAAGGAAGTTGAAGGCATAATGATTTTTTAAATGTAGTTAAGTATGTAATATTTTATATATCGAAAATGTTATTTTAATGAAAATGCATACTCACGCCCCTTTTACCATTCTTTCCATATATGTTTCAAAATATTTTCAGACTTAAGACAAAGTGCCGATAGAGTACCCTCCTCGCCAAAGTGAGTCTTAGCGCCATCTGAGGAGATGACGAATGTGAACTCGCATTGTATAAATAGCTTGCATATTTTATGCATGTCAAATAGTTTGTCATGTATATACGATATGGATATATTTTGAAAAGGTACTACTTAGGCGGTCGGCTTGTCCCGACTCAAGCCCACCTTTTATAAACTGCATGGAATTGAAGAAGTTTTGAATGTTTTGATGATTGAAATGAATAAATGTATATGGTATATATTGTGTTGATTGAGTCAGGACTTATGAGAGTCCTAAAACGAGGCTGAAAATTGGAAGATTAGAAGTGTTTTTAAATGCTTATGCAGGTATCAAAATTTGGGAAAGTCCGAAAAACAGAAACTCCGATCGATTTTTCCTAAAATCTAAGCGTTTGAAAAAATAAAATAAAATAAAATAAAATTTTACCACTTGAGCCCAGCATTATTTTCAAAGATATGTAAAGGATTGTAAAGGGGTTCGCCTCCACGGATTTTATTTAATTTGTTTGAGGAAAGTTTCTATATCCATCGATGCCTGGAGTGTCCCCGAGTTCATGAGGTTAATCCGGTCGATCCTTCAACGTGGTATCGTAGCCACGGTTTTGAAAATGTTATAAAGATTTGAAAATTTTGGCTTTTCATATGATTGTTTTAATGTTTTATTTTAAATTGTATAAATTATTTATGTGATTTAAAATCATATATGCATTACATGACATATTAAATTTTTGAATTACGTAAAATGCGCTTGCCGAGGCCGACCCGCCACCAAGAGCTTCCCGAGGCATTAGTACCACTACCCGAGGAACATGTTGATGAGTTCGCGATGTTCCTCCAATCTACGCACATGACCCTACTTCTTCAGAGCCACCATGTATTGGGGCGCCACCGCCTCCTGAGGTCGTGGGAGGACAGATACCTTTAGAGCAAATGGCTCAGCTTTTAGCCATCAGATTACGACACTTAGAGCCTGTGAGTTTTTTGTATAGAGAGGGCTAAAGCTGGGGTGGGCAATGAACTATAGATGGATCGGGAGACCTTTAAAAAGGTTTACTATGGTTGTAGGGAAATGAGCGGGTCTCAGGATGCAGCAGGCCGTATGAGCAGATGGTCACTTTTTCTCGCCTCTCACGGGACAGCATTGTGAGTGGTGGAGGGCGTCGCAGGAGATGCCCAGGGAGGTCCCGTACGCTCAAAGGAAGAGCGCACAGATAAGTTTTTTCCGTACCAAAGCATCGAGACGCAAAGGCTGAGGAGTTCTTTAGGCTAGATGTAACGCCCCGGTCCCGAGAAAGGTGTACGCACATGTAACTCAGAGGGCGTGATACGAGCACTAAGTGCCATTATAATAGTTTTGGGGAGTTGTTATTACGATAAAAATTAGAACCCGGAAATTGAGGTACTAGTGCAAGGGTAAAGTGGTAAATTCCAAAAAGGGATATAAAGGTATAATTTGAGAAGATAGTATGCCAAAATGAAAATAATACAAGTTGATATCAAATATTAAAAAGGATGGAGGACTAAAATTTAATCAATAAAGTGTAGATGGGCCATTATACAAATAACATGAGTTGATGTGCAAATATTAAAGAGATGAGGGTCAAATATTCACCACGAAAGTTGGATATTATAATAATGGGAAAAACAAAAGCCAAAATCTCTCATATTTTGGTCTCCAAAGGCTAGCAAACCCGTAGGAGGAGAGGAGAGAGAGCCAAGAGAAGGAAGAGGAAGAGAAGGAAGAAGAAGGAGAGGAGGAGGAGAAGAAGATCAAGGTATGTATGTCTTGGAATTGCTGTATTTTGATGTCTTGAGCTTTTGGTATATGAACTTAGTTACCCTTATTCTAGGCCTGTGGAGAGATCACACAACCCTAGAATTCTGAAGTTTTGTGGGAAAACCCCAATTGGTGAAAATAACCATGGAATCCTCTTATTTATGTGGTTATTTTATAAAGAATTATGACCTTAGGTAGAGTTCTTGCATTTTCACCTGTGGTTTTGTGTTTGAAGTTCAAATCACCAATTCAAGTGTTGTGAAGTTGGTTTGGATGAATTCCATGTTGATTTTGATGAATTGTTGTAAAAAGGAGAATGTTAGGTTTTTAAAGGAAATTCTGTCAAAATTTGGTAAAACCACTGTTTTTGTTTTTGTTATAGATTAAGTTATAATCATCCAAATGAATTGATTCCAATTGGTAAAGAACCATAAGAGATAGGGCTACAAATGTATAGAAGGAACCAAGAGCAAATTGTAATCAAGGCTCCTGGACTGAAAGGTGAGCTCGTGTAGCCTACTGATTTTGCTCTGCTTTAGTATGGTTGTAGTGTTTTGGCCATATGAGTTTCACCACCAAATTGAGTGATTCAAAATTCTGGGTAAAATAGACATCTAGGGAATAAGAAGGATGAAGTGCATGCAAATTATAACCTCAAAGTGCCCAAAAAATTTTCAAAGTGGAGCTATGTGCAGATTCTGTTCTGTCAAATTGAGTAATCTAGATGTAAAATACAATAACTTGAGTTTTGGTGATCTAAATTGGGTGATTCCAATTGGAGAAGAAACCTTAGAATCATAGCTTCAAATGAGTGAAGAAACCATTTCAAATTATGAGTTATGATCCCAGAAATCAAGGATACCAGTAGGTGATCCAGTGAGTTTGGAATCAAAACATGCTGTAACTTGTGTTATGTGGTTGAGGGCCTTAGAGAAGGAATTTTACATTGAAATTTTAGAGATGTTGGATATATAAAAGGACTGATCTGGAGAGTTTCATAAATTTTAAAGACCTTGAATAATTCTTTGGGTAATAAAGTCCATAGAGTATTGTTGGAAAAAGGGTACCAAATGAGTGGTTTTTTTTTTTTGTTAGGCTTTTTAGTGCTCAAGGGTAAATTGTTAATTTGACTTTATATGAATGTTAGTGACCTTAAAGTGGACTTATGCGTAGAAGTACGTTAAGTTTATACACATATACAGTATTAATATGTCGTCGTATTCAAGTTGAGTGGTTGCAAGTAGTTATGAAGTTAATCGTGGCCTCAAGTTTTAGCAAGCAAGAGGGTGAGTGTTCTAAACTCATTTTCCAAATACTAGTGTATAATAAATCGTTTAAGACTCAGGCTTTAATGGTTTTGTTTGAAACTATTTTCAAGAAGCAAGAATGAATTTAGAAGAAAGCAAATGGTTTTGATTTAAACCATCTTTGAAAAGCAAGCATCAGTTTTAAATTATAAACCATAACAGTACAAATGGTTTTGAATGATTAAACCATTTTTCGCAGTAGCAAGCAAATGGTTTTAAATTGTAAACCATTTTTCAAAGAGCAAGGCAAGCAAAAAGAAAATTTTGGCAAACAAGGCCTTCCCTAGTTTTAAGCAAGCAAACCGTCGAGGTATTCCGCACGCGGTACCTGGTGTTAGATCTCACATGGTTTAGTTTTGCCTGGTCGGCAAACTTAGGACATACATCATGCATTTAAAGGAGACCGTGGCAATGACAGGAGTATATATAAGGTTATGAGCTCTAACTACCATATGATGGCGACTCCGTGTCACCTTCCACCATATTCACGAAAAAGTGATGGACTCAAAGTCCTTCACCGCACGGTCGCCTGTGCTTCCGTGTTCACTGGTACGCAAGCAAAAATAGCCTCAAAGGGTTGATGCGTTTTTATAAGCATTGGCTACAGTTTTGAAAATCAACCATTGGTTCTCGCCGCCTGTGCTTCCGAGAGTTTTAAAGAAACGCTGTTCAGTTCCGCTTTTATTTCAGCATGCGTCGAGTCTGCTCCTGTTTATGAAAAGTTTGAGAAACTTTGAAGCAAAGGGTTTATGAAAAGTTTTGAGCAACTTTAAAGAAGAGTTGAGAAAAGTTTTAGAAACTTTGAAGTAAGATAAAGCAAGGTTAAGAGATTTTTGAAAGGTTTTATAAACTGGCAAGGAAGTTAAGAAAGTTTCTAAAATTTTAAAGCAAACATATAAAGAAAGAAATATTTCTGAAAATATCATGTAAACGTAAAGTTTTACGCTTAGATGTTTTCCAAAAGCAAACATTTTCAAAATCATACACTCACTCGGAGCTCTGCTTAGCTCATTATTTTCTCTGCTTTTAAAACTATTTTCCAGGTACAGTAATACCGCACGCTGGAGCATAGTAGGATTCTCCGACTTTGCATCGTTGTCGAATTAATAATCTTGTAAGGAAATACTTTGAATTTGTATAATGGGAGATATGTATGTACATACATAGTTACAGGAAATGCGAGCTGAGGCCTTTTCAAAGAATGGTTAAGCATATTTGAATCAGGTAAAATCGTGTATATGTGTTTTTGGGATTACGTCCTATATACATCAAGCAGGTCGCGAAATTTAAACCAAGTTTAGAAAAAAAAATTTATAGGAGGTTTTAGCAAGCAATACGGCTTCGTCACGTGAGTTTCTAGTCGTTAGACAGAATCTACCGGGATTTCTATTGTCAGACACCTCGATAGTGTGTGGTGTGACAAGGTGGTATCGTGAGCAGTTGTATACACAACCTAGACATGAGGGAGAGATGATACCACTTACATGGTATCGAGCATAAGTGGTTATTACATCAGAAGTTTTCAGATACACTATTTTTTTACACTACGGCAACCATGCATTTTCAAATTAAAAGTACATACATATGAGGTGATTCAAAGTATTAAACAGTTTATTTTTTTATACAAGACTATAAATGCGAGGACGCCGAGGTCGCTCCCAGGAGAAATATTCCAAGTGTCTCAGCGCCCTGGAAGTACCCGGTAGAAAGAGCATTAGTCGTTCCACTACCGCCTATGACCGCCTCCGCCAAAGAGGTACCGCCGACCATCCGCCGCCACCGTATGAGCTCAAGTGCCAGGATTGGTTACGATAGAGCAGGTGGCACAGATTGCGCAAATAGTAGCTACACGCCGCCGCCAGCCGCAGCCCCACCACCACCTGCAGGTTATCATGGAACCCGAGGTTCGGCGAGAGCGGCGGTCGGCGCGGCGATCAGCGGATTCGTCGGCATGGCAGAATCATGGTTTGCGATGGAGCATCACAATAGATAAATATCTTGTTCTGCTGATGCAGAAGATAGATATGATCAGGATACTGTGAGAGGAGGCAGATCCTAATGGCATATCATGGACCACTTCAACAAGAGTTCACCGATAGGCTCTTTCCTCAAGTCATAAGGGATTCGAACTCGAGGGAGTTCTTCAGTTAGAACAAGAACATGTCGCTGTCGACATGAGAAGAGGTTCTCAATCCAGTTAGATCGGGTTCCATATATTCAAGTCGATGAAGCCAAGGAAGCGCAAAAAGGTTTTTTCGGGTCGGACGCAAAGACGATCCGGTGCATTTGTCCGCTGCCTTCCTCATAATAGACGGGGACTTAGTTGGAGGCGCCCGAGAGTTGAGCAAAGCACGACGGCCATGTATCGCAGTAGGCAAGAAAGTGAAGAGGAGCGCACTGTGCACTTCCCAACAGAGCCTGGACAAGACAACAGAAGAGGAACAAGGGTAGAGGTTACGAGGCCGAGGTGCAGTCGAGCAGCTACCTCTAATGTGGATCATGAGGCTCACAGTTAGCAAGGGCACCTGCAGTCTTCCTCCGTATGTCAAGGCGTGTCGAGGCTACATCATGGGGAGTGTAGAGATTCAAAGACAGAGGTTTGTATCAGGCTTAGGCTGTTTATTTTATTAGGAGTGTCCTCAACCTATCGTGCGTAAACATCAAGTACTACCTTGCTACCCCCATCGTAAATTAGCACCACGTAGGTCGCTTCGAAGAGGTGTCCCAAGCAGAGGGCCAACCACGTACCCGCATGGTGAGAGCGGCCGTGGCAGAGAAAGTGCGTCTCTGTAAGGCTGCACAGACTCGTGACCAAAGCCAGAGTATATGGTCAGGACTCAAAGAAGATGCGATGCAGCCCGACGTGGTTACTCGGTATTATTTCTATCCTGATCATGATGCTTATAAGAATAGTGGACCCAGAGCCACACATTCATTCGCATCCGTGCCTTCAGATCGCTCAGATGAGACCCACCATTGTGAGGGTCGTATTTAGGGTTTCCCTTCCACCGGAGATCCGTTATTCTCGCATTGAGCAATGCAGATGAGAGTTCCGATTGAGGGACAGAGTTCCACGATCTTGTGGCCTTAGATATGAGGATTTTGATGTGGTTCTCGCATGGATTGGCTATCTCGCCATGTGAGCCACATTGGGATTGTTATAAAAAGGAAGGTGTCAGACAGCCGTGGAAATCGAGGTTAAGTTCAGGGGAATATGTAGAGTGTTATCTTCAAGATGATCTCTCTACTACAGATGTCACAGAATGTCATAAGGGTTAAGCGTAGTTATCTAGCTTATGTGGTGGAAACAGAGCGAGGGATTCTGCAGACGATTCCACTGTTAGAGAGTTCTGATGTATTCCCGTGATGATATCATAGATTACCTTAAAGAGAGGTGGAGTTCACTACGATATTTGATCCTGGACTGAGCCCATTTCATCCCTCCATATGCTCCAGCCGAGAGAGCTTTTAAGGCTCAAGTGAAGAATCTGCCATAAGGATTCATTCGACCGGTTATTGTCCCCCATGGGAGCTCCAGCCTCTTCGTGAAAAGGTACAGTGATGGGAGTCTACTGGGCCAGGCATAGATTGATAAAAGGCCCCAACAGTTACTTCATCCGCAATCGCATCCACTCCCAGGACTCATGAGTTATTCGATCACCTGTGGGTCCCGAGGTACTCCAAGATAGACTGAGGCTCCGGGTATCATCAATGAGGCAGAGGGCGATGTTCCTAAGATCGCATTTCAGACACGCTACTTTAATATGAGCTCTCTGTGATGCCGTTTGGCTTCGACTAATGCTCCCGCAGCGCTTTATGGATTTGATGAACCCATTCCGCAAATTCGTATTTGGATAGTTCACATAGTTTTACTGATGATAACTCTAGTGTATCAGTAGTTCAGAGGAACATCTCGCAGCACCCGAGGATCAGGTCGCACCCTAAGGAGCAATAGATGCTGCTGAGCAAGGTCAGCTTTTGGCTTGATAAGGTGGCATTCCTAGTCATGTGATGTGGATCCCAGAAAATAGGCGCAGTAAGTGGAAACATGAGAATGTCGAAGGTTAGAAGGCTTCCTTGGTTTAGCGGGATATTCTGGGAAGTTTGTTGAGGTTCTCCCAGAGATAAGCGACCCCCTTTGACGAGGCGACTAGGGAAAGATATCAGTATGATTGGGTGGATGCACGCGTGAGTTTCGAGGAGTTGAAGGGCCGTTGACTTGGCTCCGAGTTCTGCTTTGCCCAATGGGAGAGATGGGTTTGTGGTTTACGATTGATGCTTCGGCAAGGCCTTAGTTTGTTTGATGCGAGAATGATAGGGTGATTACTTATGCCTCTAGGCATTTGTGAAGAAGCATGAGGAGAATTACCACACACACATGACTTAGAGCTTGCGACGGTCGTGTTGCTGCGAAGATATGGAGACATTACTTATATGGTGTTCCTTGCGGGATCTTTACAGGATCTTAGAGTCTTCAATATTTTCACCCAGAAGAGTTAAACCTGAGGCAAAGAAGATGGCTTGAGTTGATTAAGGACTACTACTGTACTATTGAGTACCATCCAGGGAAAGCTAATGTAGTAGCAGATGCCTTGAGTAGGCGACCAGAGAGTTCTTTGTCTCATATGAGATCGAGGGTTATCTTCCCTTTGTTGGTGGATCTAAGAGCTTTTAGGTGATATTGGAGGTGAGGGGATTCAGGAGCCTTGTTAGCCATTTCATGTTAGACCTCTCTTAGTGGATCAGGATTCTAAGCGGGCCGGTCGGGGATCCACGAGATGATTAAGCAAGGAAGAGATAGAAAAAGGAAAGAAAGCAGAGTTTCAAATTAGAGATGATGGCATGATAGTGAAGAAAGGGCGAGAGAGATGCGTGCAGTATAGGCGGGCGAGAGAGACATTATGGAAGAAACACATTCATGCAAGCTATCTTGTATGCATCGGAATTAGTACCAAGATGTACGGGACTTTGAAGAACATTCTTGGTGGAATGGGATGAAGAAAGAGATTGCAAGTTTCGTCTCGGATGTCTAACACATCCAGCGGGTGAAGGCGAGCACGGAGGCCGATAGGGAAGATCTGATTACTCCACACATTCAGTATGGAAATGGGAGAAGATCACTATGGATTTTGTGACAGGTCTTCCACGGACTCAAAGGCAACATGATGCTATATGGGTGATAGTTGATCGATTGACGAAGTCTGCTCATTTTCTACCAGTTAATGTTGAGGATTCTTTGGAAAAGTTGGCCCAGTTGTATGTGGATGAGATAGTGAGACTTCATGGGGTTCCAGTTTCGATAGTTTGGTCCGAGACCCGGGTTCACATCGGGTTTTGGCTGGTTGCAAAGCGACTTTAGGTACTACCGCCTTCATTTCGGCCACGGCATTTCATCCTCAGACGGATGGTCGGTCGGAGAGAGGACTATTCGAGACGTTAGAGGATATCGCGAGAGCTTGTGTGATGGAATTGAAAGGAAGTTGGGATACTCGCCTTGCTTAATGGGTTTGCCTACAAGCGATGGCTATCAAGCCGGTATAGATATGGCTCCATTGGCGTTGTATAGCGAGGAAATGTAGGACTCCGGTGTGTTGGGATGAGGTTGGTGAGAGAAGACTAATAGGCCCTGAACTAGTGTAGATCACTTCAGAGAAAGTGAAAGTTGTTCGTATTAATAACTTGAAGATAGCAAAGATAAACCCAGAGAAAAGCTATCACGGACAACGGAAATCGTAAGAGACTTGCGATTTGAGATAGGTGACCAAGTCTTTTGAAGATTTCACCTTGGAAGGTGTGTTGAGATTGGGAAAACGAGGCAAGCAATTCAGGAGTATATTGGACCTTACATGAGATTGTGGGCAGGTGGGGCGGTGGCTTCTGAGTTGAAGTTACCCCAGGGTATCAAGGATTCATGATACATTCCATGTATCGATGTTGAAATACTCTCCACGGATCCTTCCACATGTCGTAGAGAGGCAGCCATTGCAGTTAAAGGAGAATCTGACTTATGAGGAAACACCGTTGCAGATTGTAGATCGCAAGGAGCAGTGTTGAAACTGAAAGTGATTCCATTAGTTAAAGTCTTATGGAAGAATCTTGAGAGGAGGCGTGCCCAGGAGCCAGAGGCTCAGATGCGCCGTCAGTACCCTCACTTATTTTCCACATGAGGTATTTTCCTTTCCTTTCTTTTGGAGTTTAGTTATTCATTTCGAGGACGAAATGTTCCTAAGGAGGGAGGAATTTGTAACGCCCCGGTCCCGAGAAAGGTGTACAGTACATGTAACTGTAGGGGCGTATACGAGCACTAAGTGCCATTATAATAGTTTTGGAGTTGTTATTAATGATAAAAATTAGAACCCTAAATTGAGGTACTAGTGCAAGGGTAAAGTGGTAAATTCCAAAGGATATAAAGGGCATAATTCTGAGAAGATAGTATGCCAAAATGAAAATAATACAAGTTGATATCAAATATTAAAAAGAATAGAGACCAAAATTTAATCAAAGTAGAGATGGGCCATTATACAAATAACAAGAGTCGATGTGCAAATATTAAAGAGATGAGGGTCAAATATTCAATTAATGGAAAAGTTGATATTATAATAACGAAAAACAAAGTTCTCAAAATCATATTTTTAACTTCCAAAGGCTAGCAAACCTGCAGGAGGAGAGGAGAGAGCCAAGAGAAGGAAGAGGAAGAGAAGGAAGAAGAAGCGAGGAGGAGAGAAGAAGATCAGGTATGTATGTCTTGGAATTAAGTGCAGTTGATGTCTGCAGCTTTTGGTATGCATTTCCATGGAATTATACTTTCTTGCTCTGTGGTTTTAGTGGAGTAGATCACATTAACCCTAGAATTCTTGAAGTTTGTGTGTGTCCCCAATTGGTGAAAATAACCATGAACCCTCTTATTTATGTGGTTTTATAAAGAATTGGAGGACCTTAGGTAGAGCCTTGCATTTTCACTAGGGTTTTGTGGTTTGAAGTTCCAAATCACCAATTCAAGTGTTGTGAAGTTGGTTTGATGAATTCCATGCTGATTTTGATGAATTGTTGTAAAAAGGAGAATGTTAGGTTTTAAAGGAAATTTGTCGTAATTTGGTAAAACCACTGTTTTTGTTTTGGTTATAGATTAAGTTATAATCATCCAAAATGAATTGATTCCACTTTGAAAGAACCATAAGAGATAGGGCTACAAATGTATAGAAGGAACCAAGAGCAAATTGTAACTCTAAGGCTCCCAAATACGGACTGAAAGGTGAGCTCGTGTAGCTCACTGATTTTGCTCTGTTTTGGGTATGGTTGTAGTGTTTCTAAATATAAGTGGAGTTTCACTCATCCAAATTGAGTGATTCAAAATTCTGGGTAAAATGACATCTAGGGAATAAGAAGGAAGGAAGTGAATGCAAATTATAAGCCAAAAAGCCCATAAAATTTGTCAAAGTGGAGCTATGTGCAGATCTCTTGTTCTGCCAAATTGAGTCATCTAGATGTGTAAAATACAATAACTTGAGTTTTGGTGATCCAAATTGGGTGATTCCACTGAGAAGAAACCTAGAATCATAGCTTCAAATGAGTGAAGAAACCTAAATTATGGAGTTAAGATCCCAGAAATCAAGGATAACGATAGGTGATTCAGTGAGTTTGGAATCAAAAACATGCTGTAATTTGTGTTATGTGGTTGAGGGCCTAGAGAAGGAATTTTACGTTGAAATTTTAAAGAGATGTCATTAGATATATAAAGGACTGATCTGGAGAGTTTCATAATTTTTGAAGACCTTTTGAATAATTTTTGGGTAATAAAGTCCATAGAGTATTGTTGGAAAAAGGTTACCAAAATGAGGGTTTTTTGTTAGGTTTTTTAGTGCTCATGGGTAAATTCGTTAATTTGACTTTATATGAATGTTGTGTGACCTTAAAGTGACTTAAGGTGTGAAGTACGTTATTTATACGCTATACATAGGCGATTAATATGTCACAGATTCAAGTTGAGTGTGTAGGTTAAAAGTAAAGGCTGTGGAAAGTGTGGAACTGCCTCAAGTTTTAGCAAGCAAGAGGTGGAGTGTTCTAAACCATTTTCCAAATACTAGCGGTATAATAAACCGCTTACACGGTATTTACTGTTTTGTTTGTAAACCATTTTCAAGAAGCAAGCAATGAATTTAGAGCAAAGCAAATGGTTTGATTTAAACCATCTTGAAAGCAAGCATCGTTTTAAATTGTAAACCATAAATAAGTGTTAAGCAAATGGTTTTGAATGATTAAACCATTTTTCAAGCAAGTAAGCAAGCAAATGGTTTTAAATTGTAAAACCATTTTTCAAAGAGCAAGCAAGCAAGCAAAAAGAAAATTTTGGCAAAAACAAGGCCTTCCCTAGTTTTAAGCAAGCAAACTGTCGAGGTATTCGCACGTAATTCCGTGGTGTTGGGGATCTCATGCATTTAGTTTTGCCTCGGTCTGGGCAAACTTAGGACATACATCATGCATTTAAAGGAGACCGTGGCACGATGTGAGTATATAGTTATGAGCTCTCTAACTAAATTATGGTGATGGCGCACTAAAATAATTCCACCATTCACCGAAATGATGCTTTAATCTTGTGTCCTTTCCACCTAAGATTCCGCCGCCTGTGCTTCCGTAGTTCACCAGGTACAAAGAAGCAAAAATAGGCCCAGCTGGTTGATGTTTTATACTACACATACAGTCTTGAAAATCAACCATTGGTCTCGCCCAGCTCCTGAGAGTTTTAAAGCAAATCCACGATTCTGCCCCGCTTTATTTCAAAGCACGCCGAGCCCGTGCTCCTGTTTATGAAAAGTTTTGAGAAACTTTGGGAAGCAAAAGGTTTAATATGAAGTTTTGAGCAACTTTTTAAAGTGAAGAGTTGAGGAAAAAAGTTTTAGAAACTTTTAGCAGTAAGATAAAGCAAGTAAGTAAGAGATTTGAAAGGTTTTATAAACTTTCAAGTAAGCAAGCAATAAAAGTTTCGTAAACTTTTAAAGTAAAATAAAGTAAAGAAAGAAATATTTCCGAAAATATATCATGTAAACGAAGTTTTACGCTTTTAGATGTTTTCCGAAAAGAAACATTTTCTAAAATCATACACTCCACCGAGCTGCTTAGCTCATTATTTTCTCGCTTTAAAACTACTGCGCATACATTACCCGTATCACGGAAAGATAGTAGATTCTCCCCGACTTTGCATCGTTGCTGTAATTAATAATCTGTAAGGAAATACTTTGAATTTGTAGCATGGAGCATATGTATGTACATAATATAGTTTTGTGAAATGTGTGAATGGAGGCTCTTGAAAGAATGTTGTTGGTTGCCATATTTGGAATTGTAAAATCAGGTATACAGTGTTTTGGGACATGTCCTATATACACTGCTATGTCGGAATTTTATAAAACCACAAGTTGAAAAAAATTTATGGGAGGTTTTAGCAGTTATCTGGTCAGTTTCACGTGAGTTTCTAGTCATAGAGGTAATCTACTGGGATTGTGGAGGTTTCAAGACACCCGTCGATAGTAAAGCGGGGTGTGACACACTAGAACAGGGACACACTCCGTGACTATTATGAGCTGCAGTTTTTCCGAGCTCGTCAGACATGTCTCATTTAGTAGGGAGGACAAAGTTTCGAAGACCAAGAGGTTTGTCAGAGGTCTTAGTCCGTAGATTCGACCACAAGAAGACGACACCACACACAAGACGACTGTGCAGTGCAGGTCGCTAGCTAGTGGATGAGAGCATGGGTTTGAAATCCCAAGCTACGCACAATAAAGACAAACAGAGCGTTTGTCTGTCTAAGGAGGTTCCAGCAATTAGGGTTTTATGGATTATTTATCTAAACCTTCAATTGAGTTATATTAAGGGTTTTAGCTATTAAATGACATGATTCTAGGTTGATTTTGTATAAGAAATTGAAAAGAAGAATTAAGATTAGTATGATCACAATTTAGGTCAACTTTTGGATGTTAATGGAAGATGTTGTTTGATTGGTTTTTAATTGATTTAATGACATTTATTTGAAATGCTTGAAGGAATTAATGGAATTAAAAGTTGAATAAATAGAAAATGAGATGAGGGTTAGCTAAGCAAAGGGTTTAATTGAAATGCACGTTTGATTTAGTTTTAAGTAAATCAATAACATTGACTTGACTCATCAACACTTTGCCGAAAGAGCTTCGAAGAAATTGAAGAAATAATTATGAATGTGTGACATGTAGGATTTGACCACATTAGGAGTAAGATTAAAAGCTTGAGTTTCCATTGATTTTAATCAATTGAAGCGATTAAATGCCTAATGGAATGTGTTAGAATTAATGTTTTAAGAAGAAGAATCAATAAGATATAAATGTAATTTTTACAAGGTGAAGGGCATTATGGGTTTTTCACTTTAAGGATGCTAATGGCTTGATGTAGCTTGCAAAGATGGTCATGAGCCTTGATTTAATCGAAGTGAATCGATAAGTCGAGACTTCATGATGAGCGATGTTCCCAAGACAAAGATTTAGAACACAAGACGCATCGTGAGTTTTTAGTCATGCCATTCGACTTACGAATGCCCCAAAATTCGCTTTTATGGATCTCATGAATTAGATTTTCCTACTTACTTAGACTGCAACTTTGTTATCGTGTTTATCGACTATATATCGATCTATTCAGCAAGGGAGTAAGAACATGCAGAGCACTGAGGATAATTCAGTAAACATTGGCCGGAACATCGTTATATGCTAAATTCAATAATTGTCCTGTTTGCCTCGACAAAGGTCGCTTTTCAGACACATAGTTTCGCAGAGGGGATCTCTGATCCGGCAGGTCAGGTTACATCGAATTGGAAACCTCCTACGAGGTTAAGGTAGATACAAGTGAGTTTTCTCGGCTCAGCAGGTATTACCGTAGTTCGTCGAGGATTTTCTAAGATAATAAGACTCGACTAGGACTGGACAAAGAAAGAGGAACCGCTTTTATGGTTGTAGGCTACCAATAGAGTTTCATGAACTGTAAAGGAGATTTACCTACCTAGCATTTCATACTTCCATCAAGGCAGGATGGCTTTCATAGTTATTATGATGGCTCTGTGCAGGCCTAGTTGTGTATTAATACGTAATGACAAGGGTGATTGCATATGCTTCTAGGCAATTGAAGAAGCATGAAACGAATTATCCTACACACAACCTCAGCTAGCAAACAGTATTCGCTCATGGATATGGAGGCATTACTTATACGGAGGTGCCCTGTAGGGATTTTACTGATCATAAGAGTCAAGGGTGATTCGCTTACGCGTAAGGAACCGAACATGAGACAAAGGAGATGGATTGAACCGATCAAGGATTATGAATGCATTCATTGAATATCATCCTCGAGCGCTTAACGTGGTAGCATGCTCTTAGTAGAGACCCATGAGTCTCTATATCTCACTCGAGGGCCGTGCATCTTCCCGACTCCATGTAATCGAGGTCTCAAGCGTGAGACTGAACTGAAAAGATTCAGAGTACCGTTAGCCACATTTCATGTACGCCTGCATTGATAGACAGGATTAGAGAGTTTGCATTCAAAGACCGATAAAGTAGTTGAGAGGTGAAGTGTATCCGCAACGAGTGTGGATTTGTCATCGAGAGAGGACGGTACCATGGTCATGACGCAGGTTACGTGTAATCCGATCTAGGTGATGTGAGGAGAGCGATTATGGAGGAAGCCCATTCCTCCGCTTATGCTATGCATCCGGGAAGTACAAAGATGTATCATACCCTAAAGGAACACTACTGATGGAGTTTTCATACAATAACAAGTATCGTGCCGCACGTATGGCTCCCATGAGGCTCTTTATGGACTAAATGTCGAACTCACTGCTTGACGAGAAGGAAGGGGAAAATTAGTAGGTTCGGAAATTGTCCAAGTGACTTGTGATAAGATCAAAGTTATATGGTTAGACTCAAAATTGAACAAACCGGCGTAAAAGCAGGAGGACACCGCCGTAGACCCCAGAGTTCCAGGTGGGATATGGTATTTTTGAGGATTTCTCCCATGGAAGTGAAGGTACAGATCTGGAAACATTGAAAGCCGAGTCCACTAAGCAGTTAACCGAACCAAAACACATTGTTTTCACATTTATGCATTAGTTATGCATGCAAGATTATAACGTTATCACTGAAGGACTACTATCTAATCCCCAGCAAAATCGCCATAAAACTTGTTGTGACTAAAACATAAACAAATTTTGACACTATTACTAAAGGAATATTAACTAATCCTGTGCAACAAGTATCAACTTGTTGATATCGATACACATCATAACCAAAAATCTCTTAGAGCAGTAACCCATTTAATTTATTGGTTTTGGTCTCAAATTCCGCTGGGGCGCATGCCTGGCAAGAATAAACGGATTTAAGTCTTCGTATATCGACCTACGTAGATCTCAAGCAATTTTCATCAACTACCCCGACTACCTCGAAATTAATACTATTTGACCATAAATTGATATGGGTGCCCAAAGATGAAAGCCGGAAATTAACTAGTTCATGAGAAATTGAACATTCAAATAAACTTAAAGAAAACAAATGAAGGAAAATAAATTCTACAAAAAGAAATGAATACTCGAATGTTTATCATGTGGAAGACACATCAAGAGAAACAAATTTATGCTGAACGATCAATTTCTCGTAGTTCATACTGAATACTTCTTGATTATCTCAAGTTTCAAAATCGTCTAAGGCAATCAGGCAAAATGATCTCTCCACGCCCACATTTCGTTATCTCCTTTTCCCGATTCTCGAATTACAGGAACGAGATAATCATTTGGGCCAAACATGAACTTCCTTGTCGGATATTTTTCTTTCGCAATACTATACCCATTTTATGGACTGTACATCTTAGCTCCCAAGTTATCTGGCCAAGCAAGGATATACAACTCGAATTACTCTTCCCAAATTAAAATAGATCAAACCTTTCCTTGATTAGATCTCAAATAACACCTGATCGCCTACCATCCGAATCGAGGTGAAATTTCGCTGTTTAAATAGATAAGTCGCTCAACTCGTTTCGACATTTCAAGTGAGAAGAGGATTTATCTAAGGAACTTACAAGCGCAAAGGATCCCTATTAGCAGGTTAGTATACCTTCAAAGAAATGTACATTACTCCTGCACTGTCTTCCTTGTGTCACTTTGCAGGACCTCCTTGACCCGAGTAATGACGCAATTTTAACTGCATGAACCTGATATCTCGATCCAAAATCAATAAACCCATAACTGGGCAAATTCAGAAACCAAATGAACAAGATGCTGCAAATTACTACGTGAAAGATCACCTCACTATAACGCTTTACTGATGGAAGTCGGGGTTCCTCACCATCGAATCACACGAGACAAAGATCCTTCCGATCAAAAGAATAACTCCGTAATCAAAACTAAAATAATCGAATCCCCAGTAAATTTGTCCTGACTTCGATGCATTCCAGTAGTAATTTGAAAAGAAATTGAATTTCAGATTCGCCTTCGCAAACGATAACATTCGCATCCACGTAAAAATAATAAAACGAAAAACGACAAACATCTCGCCGAAAATAAAGAAAAGAAAGTGAGCAAAGAAAAGAAAAGAAAAGAAAAGAAAAGAAAAGTGAAGCCTAGCTACCGCATTCTCTTTGATGCGTCCGACTTGCTTTACTATTCCTAGAATGATTTATGGTTTCCCAGTCATCTCTAATCCCAATATAACCTTCCTGTGGATTTCAGAGAATGTGCCCAAGTTACTCGCTCCAGCCATACCCCGCCTCTGTCGCGACATCGATCCTCATGTCGCGCGACATTGACTTAAAGTTCCAGATCCTATGAACTCCGGTTGTTCATGTTGTCACGACACCACGCCATGCTTGCGTGTGTTTCAGCTGATCTGCCGCGATGTCGCGACATCATGGCTCACGCGACATCCATTCACCCTTTTGCAAGCCTTCAATGAAGAGCTCGGCGTCGCTGACATCGTGGATTTTGTCACATACGGTCAAGTCTCCGCATTCTTCCACTGGAAAGAAATAGTGATGTCGCGATCGCCTTCTCGTCGCGACATCATTTAATGCCGGGCCAGATCGTACATCAGCAGTTACGTCGCACCTCGCCGTCGCTGATATTATCATTCCTTTACTTCGCCTCCTTCAAATGCTTTTGCATCAGGTTTCCCCGCCTAGCATCAAATTCCCTTCACTCGATGTCATGACTCGTAACGGATCAGGCAGCACTCAATAACCGCATCAATGACTCACGCTTCTTTCATTTCGCTTCGCCAATCGGGATCGCACTTTTATTCCACTTATTTCTCGCATTTTCAAACGCTTTTCTTCTTCCATTCTACCTCTAATAACAAATGGGTGAGTTTCTTCATATTTCGCAAAGTAATCATTTCTTTGATATGAAAATTAAACAAGTAAAAATGGACTAAAATAGATGACTTTTAAGCTCACTAAACTCCCCTAAACTTAAAATTTTTGTCATTCTCAAGCAAAGAAAAGAAAGATTTGTCTGGTCTCTCAAACAAAAGGACATTTTTCTCTGCTTTGTTTTAGAAGTATTATTCAATCAAATTTTTTTTATTATTATTATTATTATTTTTATTTTTTATTTTTTAATTTTTTTTTATATCTCGAATTAAAAAATATCACTATTTCAAAATTCGCTTTAAAAATGTGTGAATGTGAGCATGGTATACTTCTATTACAAAATCACCGATAAACTAATGTATGTAAACAAGCTCATTATTCAGTCTTGTTTGTGTGTGTGTGCGCGGTCAAAATCCTTTCTAATTTTATTAGATTTAGTCAATCTCCCGGGAGGTTTTCAACCGTTTATTAAAGTCCCATATAAGCCGGTTTTTTCATATCGATCTCCACTAATGTAGGTGATTCAACCTTCAAAATCAATCGTGCCTGGCTTGTAATGTTGGGCTTCGGGGAAAAGGTTAGGGACGAATGTGGAATTTTTAGGTCGAGATTACCCAAAACTCTTTTTCTTTTCTCCTTAACTGCCATTCAGAATTTCAAACTTCCAAACCTCATGTTCAAATACATTCTCAATTTCTTCTTTCAAAGCCGTATGCTCCCAATTCTCTTTTGTAGCTCTAACTCAGGAAATTTTCTCTCAAATCACCCTTCAGGAATTGTGCTTTGTTTTTGTCTTTTCAGGCTCTTAGCTTCCTTACTAAATTTTGCCAGTAGCTCCCACTGTGATGGTATTAGGCATCAGGTGTTGAAACACCCCTAAGAACTTAATTGTTCAAGAGAGTTAGGCCACAAGACAAAAACTATTCTTTTTAGCTTTCTTTCCTTTTGTATTTTCCTGTCTTAGATCTTTTCTTCCTTCACCTCCTCTGTACATCTCTTTAGCTTTTCCCAAATTAAACTCCCCCAAACTTTATCTCTTTCCTCTCCTTTTTGAGTTCTCGAGTCATCATAGTTCTTACTGAAGATTAGTGATAAAGGATGGCTTGGGGCCACCGGATAATTCAAAACATGGAATATCTTGCTCAAATTGTGGATCTGCAAGATGTCAGCTATACATAATGGTATTTAAAAAGCTCAAACTGCTCAAGAATGGCCTCGTATTTCATTTCATTTCAAGTTGTTTTCAACTAAGATTTCGCTTAATCAATATTCAAACAAGTTCTAGGACTATGGATTATAATTCCCGAATTCCTTAAAATTTTCCTAATTTCTATTGCAAAGTTTCAAAGGTGTTGTCAATCGAGGTGTATTATTTCTTTCAAGACTTGTGTTTATTCACTGCCTAATTTCATTAGCATAATCAGAATTCTCATATTTCAAGAATAGCCAATTTCTATTACAACAAATATAAATCAACATTACAACAAATACTCTTAATTCCAAGCACTAAAGGAAAGATTGAACGTAATTAAATATTATTCCGAATTCTACCGTAAAATAAACTAAAGACGTAAACACAAACCACAATTCATGATCAACCGTGTCAGACCAACGTAAATTTTATTCACATATCAAAAGACTTCGATATTGTACAAACTATTTCAACTACAAACATTTTTTACTAAGTTCAAGAAAAACTCTATTTCCTGCTCTAAAATCCTATCTCTCTCCGTAAGTTTGCGCCCTTCTTCGCAAAATTAGGTTCACTGCACTCGAGCTCCCGATGAGTGATTCGACTGCTAACAAGGTCGTTCAACAAATGGGGGGGGTTGCTTCCACCTTTTCTTTGGAGCTTCTTGCTGATGGATTCTAACTAATCCATATTCTTCCATCAACCGCCTTCCGGATGAAACTACGTTTTATGGAACACATAAGGAATTGGTTTGTTTTCCGACTCCACTCATTCCATAAAACAAAGGTTCGCACTCCCTGACGCTCCTTTCACTCTCATTCTCCCTTTCCATTATTCTTTCTCGTTTGTTTCTAATTCCTTGTTCTTCCATCCCTTTATAGTGAGGTGTCTCTCGGGAAGAACAAAGTCATTTATGATTTCCCTTCAATTTTCTATGGGAAGATTAAATGAGATTCATCGTATTTATGTCCCTTTTGTATTTTCAATCCAGATTTCATTTCCCGGAGAATTTGGAACGTTTTGATTGCCTTAATTTTCCTCTGATTATGCTCTTTGAAACTGAGAATATTCCACAGATTGATTAGATCAAAAGATGGATTTCTGTTTCTGTATTTATTACTATTTATTCTTCATTCTCTCACATCCTTGGTTAACCCTCTCGAACCCGTGTTGTGTCCCAAGACAAACAGTCAGTCCAATTTTCAGCAATATCTCAGTTATTCAGTGTCACTCAAAATAAATACAACTCTATTTATTTTTATCATGCAGAAAATTGACAATTTCTATTATTTCTCATATTCAATAGTTAAGCATTCCAAGAGAAAATAAATTCCCCCAAACTTGCAATCATGCTACTCAAATATAAATCCTAACAATTATTTCAACTCAAATGCAATTAAAATAAAGGTGGGGAAAGAGTGAGAAACTCCCCTTTGTTCCTAGTCATGGTAATTTCAAATTTTCCTACATCCGATTTTTGTGAGGTTCTTCTTCGTGCACCTTCATTCTTTCCACGACTCGCTTCTCGCTTTTTAGCTTTTACTGGACTTCCTTCATTCAACCAATGTATCAATTCATCCAATTTGGTCTCTATGGCCGACAATTTGTCCATCACATTCCTTTTGCTCTTCTTCAAATTTCCGCGATTTCTCCTCGAAAACCAAAATGAGCTAATGTTGCATTCAAAGAAGATCTTCCACCAACATACATGTTCTTACTTTCCCCATGTTCGAATTAGTAATTTCCCTTCGTTCGTAGGGAAGTGATGGGGTAAAGAATTTGCTGAAATAAATTCTTCACGCCTCCTTCCAGTGTTAACAGACTATGTTAGAGTTAAACTATGCCGCAGCTCTTATCTCGTAAAGAGAATGGGAACAACTCGTACCGAACTTCGGGCTTCACACCATTCAATTTAATCGGTCGCATATTCTCAGAAATCGCCCCAAGTGTTCATTGGGATTTTCAATGGAACAACCGAATCAGTTCCTGCTTTCGACCATGGTTATCAAGGTCGTGGTTCGATCAAAATCATTAAGATTGATCGGTCGGGTCGTCGCATTGCTAAATATTTATCAGGACGAATGAATTCCATAAACATGTTGTCATGCTCCTCGAGGTCTTTCACGCAGACATTCCTGCCAATATAATCGCCTAACTTTATCCGGCCATGGTCGATGACGGCCTCTCCCGAAAATCAAAGTACACTCGCATCAATAGATTAAATTTCTAATCAACAACATTTTCAATATGGTTTGTTAAAGGTCGCCGCTAAAGAGTCATCATTGAAATGTTATTTCGTCTTTTCTTTTAAAATCCAAATTAGTATTTACTATTCGAATATTGATTACTAAAACCTTTCGATTCACCCGCACGCGCCTATAAACTGTTAAATCGAACCAAAACACATTATTTTCACATTTATGCATTAGTTATGCATGCAAGATTATAACGTTATTTCACCGGCGACTACCATCTAATCCCAAGAAATCGCCATAAAACTTCATAGGACTAAAATACAACAAATTTTGACACTATTACCAAAGGAATATTAATTCAATCCTGTGCAAATGTTGCCATCAACTTGTCAGACATCATACTATCATAACCAAAATCTCTTAGAGTAGAACGATGAATTTATCAATTTCGTCCGGAATTCGCAGTGCACGTGCCTAGCAATAAATTGATTTAAGTCCGCATATCCATCCTACGTAGATCTCAAGAATTTTTCATCAACTACCCCGACTACCGAAAAATTAATACTATTCGGGACCATAAATTGATATAAGTGCCTAAAGATGAAAAGCCGGGAAATTAACTAGTTCAATGTATAAATGAACATTCAAATAAACCGAAAAGAAAACAAAATGAAAGAAAATAAATTCCTACAAAAGAAATGAATAATCGAACAAAGATTTCATAGTGAAGACACACTGGTATAAATGCAATAGTAGGAACGATCAATTTCAGAGTTCATACTGAATGAATTTCGAATATCTCAAGTTTCAAAATCCGTTCAAGGTAATCAGAAGGTACCGGATCTCTCCACGCCCATTACTGCTATCTCCTTCTTCCCGATTCTCGAATTACAGGAACGAGATAACTACTTTAACATGAACTTCTAAGCCGATATTCTTCAGTAATACTTCATACCCATTTTATGGACTGCACACCTTAGTTCCCAAGTTATCTGGCCAAGCAAGGATATACAACTTCCAAATTACTCTTCCTCGAAATTAAAATAGATCAACCTTCTCGAGATTAGATCTCGCCTAACACGGATCGCCTCACTATCCGACCGAGGTGAAATCTCGCTTGCTTAAATATGTCGTCAACTCGCTTCGATTTCAAGTGAGAAGAGATTTATCTATGAACTTATTAGTGTTGAAAGGATCCCTAATAGCAAAGAGGATACTTTAAAGAAATGTACATTACCCTGTGATTTGCCTTCCCGTGTCACTCGTAGAGACTCGAACCCGAGTAATGACGCAATTCTTAACTAGTATAGTAAACCGATATCTCATCCAAAATCAATAAACCCATAACTGGAAGTAAAATTCAGAACCGAAATGAACAAGATGCCGCAATTACTACAGAAAGATCAATTTCGACTCATAACGCTTACTAGGATGGAAGCCGGGGTTCCCAATTATCGAATCACACGAGACAACATCCTTCTGATAAAAAGAATAACTGCACTGAACCGAAATAATCGAATCCTGGGAATTTGTCTGGGGACTCGATGCATTCCGTAGTAATTTGAAAGAAATTGAATTCCGCATTCATCTTCGCAGAAACGATAAATATCTGGGATCCACGTAAAAATAATAAAACAAAAAATGAGACAAACATCCGTCTAAAATAAAGAAAAGAAAAGAAAGAAAGAAAAGAAAAGAAAAGAAAAGAAAATAAAAGTAGCCTAGGCTACCCGCATCTCCTTGATGCGCCTCCACTTGCTTTACTATTCGGGGTAGCAGATTTATGTGGTTTCCCAATAGCCCTAATCCCAATATAACTCATTGCATTTCGTAGAGCAGCTGTGCCTGTTATCGCTCCAGCTAAGGCCCGCCTTTGTCGCGATGATCGATCTCATGTCACACATTGACTTAAAGTTCGCATCCTATGAACTGGTCGCTCATGCTGTCGTCGACACCACGCCTATGCTTTTGCAGTCTTCGCTTGATCGTCGGCGATGTCGCGACATCATGGCCTCGCGCGACATCCATTCAGTCCTCGCAAAGATTCAATGGTTAGCCCCGGCGTCGCATGATCAGACCTTTGTCGCGCATGGGGCTCAAGTCTCCCCGTACACTCCTTCCACCGTTGTCGCGATGTCGCTGACCTCGCTTTCGTCGACATCATTTAATGCCACGAGGACGATCAAAGAAGTTACGTCGCCACTTCGCCTTTCTGTCGCGACATCATTCCTTTAATTTCGCCCTCCTTCACCCTCTAGATTCGTTTCGCCGCCAAAAAGATCAAATTCCCTTCACTTTCCCCGATGTCACGACTTTAACCTGGACTGCAGTGCACTCACAACCGTGATCAATGACTCACCTTGCTTCTTTTCATTTCGTCCGTCAATTGGATCGCACTTTATTCCAATTTATTTCAGATTTTCATCGTTTTTCTTTCTTTCTTCCATTCTACCTACTAATAAACAAATGGGTGAGTTTCTTCATATTTCTCGCAAAGCAATTGTCTCTTTGGAAGTGAAAATTGCAAATGGACTAAAAATAGATGACTTTAAGCTCATCAACTTTATACTGACCATACAGATTGTTGAAAGGATCGGGAGAGGTGGCATATCGATTGAGTCAGCCATCCGACCTCGATCACATTCACGATGTTTTCCATGTTTCTATGTCTCGCAAGTACATACCGCACCCTTCACATGTATCACCGAGCAACCAAATGAAACACAGAGACTCACATACGAAGAGGAACCAAGGCATCCTCGACCGTCGAGAGCAAGTTCATGCAAGAACAAGACTATTCACCGTGAAGGTATTGTGAGGAGTCATACAAGATGGGGTTACATGGGAACGTGAGGAGCAGATGAAGAGACATTATTCCCATCTCTTACGTAAAAGACAATTGTTCTAATTTCGAGGACGAAATTTTTATAAGGAGGGGTAATTGTAAAACCCCAACCTGATTGAATGTTATAATAATAGTTTTGAACTGATTAGAGGTCCAATGATAGAAACGAGGGTATATTAGAATTTAGAAGGCTCCAGACGTCATTTGGGCATAAAGTGAAATTTTTCGACAAATTTCACCGAATGCCCTAAGGAATAGTGATTTTTCTTATTATATCCTGATGGAGGGGTTTGAAAGGAATTTTAAGAAATTTCGCCTCCTATGACTTTGAACCGATATTTGTAAAGAGAATTGAGATTTAAGTGAATAGTGATTTCTGATCGAAATTCGGAGCTCGCACGATATTTTTCTTGAATCAAATAAAAATAATAAATGTCCTGAATAATCATAGAGTCTAAACTAAACTAAACGAGTGAAATCTAGTCCGTTTCTTGATAGTTTTTCAGCGATCCAATGTAATTCTATAATAATACGCTATTATCTGGATTTACGATTTTAATACTTTAAATCATTTCTAAGATTCTAGCCCGAATCCACTGTGAAGGATTTACTTAGAATATTTCATGGTCAAATTGAGTTTAGACAACCATAGAATATTTTTTGACATTTAATCCAGATAGTGCAAAGATAAGGTGAAATTGAGATAAAAGTCACATGGAGATATTTTATCATGGTAGTCTAATCAAACCTTTCTTAATAAATAAGCACATTAAAATATCACGGTATCGGACCAGATTCTGGGCACAAGAGCCAAATCAAAAAATCTTGCGCTAAGCAGGGGTTAGCGACTCATGAGAACGGACCAATGGGATTCTTTGGTTCAAGGGCAAAATCAGAATCGCCATGCGGATACAAATCATAAAATGAGCAGTAGATTGCCAGCTAAGGCCTTAAAAATTACAAGAGTCAATGAAATTTTGAGAAGACGGTACGCCAAAATAGAAATAAAACAAGCTGAATTGAAATTTTGAGAGACGGCGACCAAATGGTAATTAAACGCAAGATATAATATTAGTGCGTAAGACAAAACAAAAGTTCTATTTTTTTTTGTCTCACAAAGCAAGACACCCGTATGCAGGAGAAAAGGGAGAAGAAGAGAGGAAGCAATATAAGAGGGAAGGAGTAGTTAAGGAGTAAGAACAAAGGTATGTTTTTTTTTGTATGGAATCAAGTGTCTTTTGGATGTCTAGGGTTATTGGTGTGATTGCTAGGGTTTTTCTATGGAGATTGGTTTGTTCCAAACCTAGGGTTTGTCGAGAGATCACACAAAACCCTGATTTGTTGAGGTTTCAGATAAACCCCAAACAAAATATTTAAGGCTGAATCTACATGGAATTTGATAGAAATTGAGAAAGAAATGGATTAGGTTAGGTTTGAAAATCAAGTGAGGAATGGTTAGGGCTTGATGTTAAATGGTTAGGATTTATGAAATTGAGGTATAATGTATTGGAATTGGTTAGAAAAGAAAAAGGATTTGAATTGAGGCATTAAGGATCATGTCAAAGTAAAGTGGAATGCTGTCAAAATTTCTGTAAAACCCATTTTTGTTTTAGCTATAGATTGCTAGAATCATCCAAATGAATTGGATTCCAATTGGTAAAGAACCATACATATAGGGCTACAAATTTATAGAAGGGACAAAAGAGCAATTAGATTCTAAGGCTCCCAAATACGGACTGAAAGGTGAGCTCGTAACTCACTGATTTTGCTCTGTTTTAGTATGGTTGTAGTTTTTGGCCATATGGAGTTTCACCATCCAAATTCGAGTGATTCAAAATTCTGGGTAAAATAAGACTCCTGTGGGAAAATGTTATCTAAGGAAGTGCATGCAAATAAACCCTTAAAGTGCCCATAAAATTTGTCAAACTGGAGCTATGTGCAGATTCTGTTCTTCCAAATTGAGTCATCTAGATGTAAAATACAATAACTTGAGTTTTGGTGACTAAAATTAAGACCTTAATTGGAGAAGAAACATTATGTTCATAGGATTCAAAATGAGTGAAGAAACCATTTCCAATTTCTATGGAGTTAAGATCCCATAAATCACATAAACAGTAAGAGATCAGTGAGTTAACCAAGTTGGCATCAAAAACATGCTGTAACTTGTGTTATGTGGTTGAGGCTTTTAGAGAAGGAATTTCAAATTGAAAATTTAAAGAGATGTCATTGGATATCTAAAGGACTGATCTGGAGAGTTTCATAAATTTTGAAGACCATTTGAATAATTTTGAGCTTCAAATTATAGAGTATTGTTGGTGCTGCCACAAATGAGTGGGCTTTAGTGCTTATGTGAATTTGTCTGGCTTTAAATGAATGTGCATGGTGGATTAAAATGGAAGTTATGATTAATGTGTAGTTGTGGTTTTCTTGAAAATGTGAAAAGGACTATCTATTGTGAAACGGAATTCACTCGAAGCAAGCTTGATTGAGCTGAACTGTGAGGTAAACAATACTTGAAAATTTAGTTTTAAAGGTAAATACTCTTAATGTGAAAAGGAAAAGATTAATATAAATGTTTATATACATGGATATCCATTTCTTGCCTAAATATATGTATTTATATTAAATGTTTATATATGTATACATATGTTGTTACTTATGGAAGTTTAAAATGTGTAAAGAATGCATATATATTTGCATATATATGTGTTTTAATGATGCTAAAGGATTTAAATGGATTTATAATGTATTTTGAAGAAAGGAGGAATGATTTTAATGTTAAATGAAAAGTTTAATTTAAATGTTTATATATGTATGCATATGTTAAGCAAGCATTATGGTTTAAAATTTGTAAAGAACAATGCAAAATGTATAAATGATGTTAAAGGTTTTAATGGATTTATGTTTTATTTGAAGAAATGTTTTACTTATGGTTACTTAACCCCATATGACTAAGTATGACTGACATCTACGAGGTACCTTAAGCGCAAGGATTTCAGGTAGTTATAAAGTCACACAATCGAGGGATGGAAATGCGCTTAGAGTGATATCCTTACACGTGATAAGGTGCTATGACCTAACCCTAAGGCAAAGCGCTGAACAAGAACAGAGTGGTTATGACTGAATGTGACTGTCTCTCACCGGCCGCACTCCTAAATCGTTTCGTGTGTTTATTCCCCGGGTTCCACTAAAGAAAGAAAGAAAGAAAGAAAGAAAGAAAGGAAGCTTAAGGTACAATGATTTTAAAATGTACAAGGTATACATTTGATATATACCAAAATGTTATTTTAATGAAAATGTACACTCACCGGGCTCCTTAGCTCATTCTTTCCATATGTTTCAAAACATTTCAGACTCCAAGACAAACATAGAGTACCCCGCCGCTGAGTCGAGCCATCGGCGATTTACGATGCGAACCGTATCAGAGCAATAGCAGACATTTTAGAGGAGGCCAATAGCTGGTCATGTATATATGCATATACGGATATATTTAGAAAATGAATCCACGAGCTAGCTTCTGGCCAAGTCCCCGACTCGCTTCCAATCTTAGTAAACCGTGCATGGAATTAAGTAGTTGAATGTTTTACGACAAAATGAATAAATGTATATGGTAGGCATGCTTACTGAGTCAGGATTTATGAGTCCCAAACTGAGGTTGAAAATCGGGAAGATTAGAAGTGTTTTTAAATGCTTATGTATTTGTAAATCTTAAAGTCCAAAAACGTAGGAAACTCGCTCCATTTTTCAAAATCTAAGTGTTTGAAAAAAGAAAAGAAAAAAAAATTTACCACTTCGCTTCCGCATTATTTTCTAAAGATATGTAAAGGATTGTAAAGGGGTTCGCTCCACGGATTTTATTTGATTGTTTCTTGAGGAAAAAGTTTCTATATCCACTGAGTACCTCGGAAGTCCCTGCTCGCGAGGTTAATCCTGGGCCTGGGATCCCGCAACAGCTCGCCTGGTAGCAGAGTGCTCCCCATTGCTATAAGAGTCCCTTTCTACAAGATGGGTTCGAGCCTCACCTGAGAAGTAAAGAAAAGGTCATGACCAAGCAACAAGACTCCATGAGCGAAGCTCCCACTGCTGGCACCGAGGGGTCACCATGTGGGATCTCACAACAGCGTTTTATTGTGGGTTCACTCTCCTTCAGGCTCGTGTGGAGCCCACTCATAGGTGAGCAGCTGTTAGGGGTCAACCCGGCCTGCCATTACAATATTCCATAGCAAGAAGGATTTTAGCAATGGGGGGCCACTCACCAACCGAGCTAGTAGCTCACAGGTGAGAGTGCCCCCATTGCTATAAGAACCTTGCGCATTTGGTTCGAGCTCACGAGGCGTAAAGAAAAGGCCAACTGGGACCTCGGCAAACACACCTATGAGGGCTCCCACCAAGGGTACCCCGAGGTCACGTGGCGGGTGTGGACCCCACAATGTGCTGGCGCAGCTAAACACTTTCGGACTAGCACTGGGGAGCCCACTCATAGCCGCCAGGGCCCCACCGGCTCGTCACAGTATTCCATGCGCAAAGGGATTTATAGCAATGGGGAGCACTCACTACCAACTGAGCTACTAGTCAGGCTGGTAGCAGAGCCCCATTGCTATAAGAGCCTTGCGCATGGGTCTGGTACGCCCACGAGGCGAAAGAAAAGGCCACGACCTCAAGCAACAACACGAGGAGTGGGCTCCCACCCGTGTGGGTAAACCCCCCACTCTCAGGTATGTCACGAAGGGTGGACCTCTACAAGCCTTCCTAGCTTAAGATGCTTGGTAAAGAATATACTTGCTTCTGGTTTACAACAAAAAAATATTATTGTTCGATTATGTTTATTTTTACATGCTTATGGTATTATTGAGTTTTTTACTTGGTTTTATGAAGTTTGTTGAAGCATGTTTGTGTTTTTATATATTTATATATTCAATTATTAATCCTTCTTTTGAGGTCTTATGATGGATGACGATTTTCTTAATGTTTTAATTTTGAATCTCTGCTTCCTAGGTAATACTTTTTGGTGGCTTAATTCCTATATTGCCTAGTCCTGGAAGCCTTCAAGTTTGGCTCAAGTGGTAAAGGACGAGAGTTTATAGGTGTTTCCAAGTTCAAGTCTGCTGGGACAAAATTTACCAATAAAAAAGTCTAGTACTCGAAAATATGATTTCAAGTTTGACTTGTAAATACTTCTTCAGAACATGTTTGTTTACAAGGCTTCAATTATTACGACAAGGACTTGTTTGATTATGATATGTGGAAAATTTAAAGAGGTTTAATGGTCATTCTAAAAATTCCTAAATAGTTTTTTGTTGAAACTTTAACTTCGATGTGAAATTTAGATTGTATAATTTCTCATAGATCAGCATGTGTCTTTGTGGTAATAATTCATTTGTCTCCATGTAGACCCTCAACTTTGTCCCTCAGCACTTGCATTTTTCCTATGGGTGTCACACTCACCCATCGTTCTCATATAACACCATTAGGGCCCTTTTAGGCTTAGTCTGTCTCCGAGGCTCAGGGCTTGTACAACCACTGAGTGTGTATGCAGTCTCACTTGCAGTGTCATCGTTATTTTTTTAGTTATGGGCATCGCACCATAGGAAGCAAATGCTGCCCCACCCCGAGGTTCGCTCAATCAAAATTTATCGAGGCGTCAAAATCGGAGCACTTGGAGCTTGTTTCGATTGTATTCTTGCATAAACTCTAATTGTGCGCTGCTTGTTTTTTTTGGATTCCTTATTTGCCAAGGAGGTTTCTGTTAAAATTCATAATTTTTTCAACCGCTTGACCAATCTATTTGACTGGGTTCGTCAGCAAGTATATACACAACACGCTTTTAGGGTGATTTCATGTACCTCCTTGTTTCGACCATACCTCCTCATCCGAATCCTGAAATTGTGCAGCCATTTTTTGTTGGTCTCCCTTATTTTTCATAGGAACATTACCTGGGCCCCTCATAATTCTTCTCAACCTAGCCGACTGGTTGGCATCCTATTCAACAGTTTGCCTAAGCAATGGTGTGGAGCTCCGATTTTTTGTGATTTTTGGAGCCAAAACCCATAGGATCGTGCCCATATGCTCCGCATCAGTCTTGGCAGTATTTTTGGGTCCATTTTGGGCTTTGGCTGCTACATGCAGCCCACCATGACTCCATGTGGATACTTGGTGGTGAAGCAAGCTAAAACTTAGAGGATAGTCGCCTGCATGGAAATGAGGAGGGAGTTAATGTAGTTGATCTGTTGGTCGATTGGAGCTCTTTCAGAGCTTGAAGGTGGAAACACCAGGTAGGATCAGAGGCTGAGGTGGGAATCAGTATAAAAGAGAGAAAGATCATATGAAGGGACCTTAAAAGCAATTTTTCCTGCTCTGATACATTTTCTAATTCTTTTCTGGATGCTTAGCTCGGGATTCTTTCTCTCTGTTTGTGGAAGAGGACAAATAGACCTAGTTTACTCACTCTTTAAGGGATATTTGACCAAACTTTATATTTTTCAACCATTTGAACCGGCTTTCACGCCATACGTGAGAGCCTGCTCAACAACTGGCAGTCCCCGTTTAAAAAACAAAGGCTTGTTTCGGCCGGGTTCTCACTCATCCAAGCCGAGAATCACACACCGTTTGTTTTGTTAGTTTCCTATTCTTTAAGGGGGATATTCCCACCAATTTTTAGGTTTTTCTCAATCCATTTGAACCGTTTTGCCGCCTATACGTGAGAGCCTTTGTCACTGGGGCCTGGCAATTTCCAGCTTTTAGAAAACAAAGGTTTGTTTGGGCTGGTTCTCACTATCCGAGCTGAGAATCACACACCATTTGTTTCATTAGTTTCCTATTCTTTAGGATATTCTGACCAATTTTTAGGTTTTTTTCTCAACCATTTGAACCCGTTCACGCTCATACGTGAGAGCCGCTCTGGGCTCTGCGCTCCCTGCTTTTGGGAAAAACAACATATTGTTTGGATCTGGCTTCACTCATCCGAGCCGAGAATCAACTTCACCGTTTGTTTTGCTTGATTCTTGACTCCTTGATAAGGTTTTGACCAATTTTTTAATTCTGTTCCCAACTGGTCGGGTTCATGAAGTTCGGCTTTTATAGAATGTTAGCTAGGCACTTCGCTTTGTTTAGATTGGTTCTCGCTTCATCCTGTTTCGAGAATCAATCACCGTTGTTTTTGATTCCCGACTCGTGAGGAAGGTTGGTGAAAATTTTTGAGATATTTTCTCAACCGACCGACCAGTCGGGAAACCAGCAAAATCTCGTTCCTGGGACTTACTTCTTCCAAAATCCTAAAGCTCAACTATATTTTTTTCTTTTCATTTAAAAGCCGAAGTCACTACCGTGGATCTGCAGTATTCACGTTGGGAATTAGTATATATATATATATATATTTATTGGTGTAATGAAATGAGGGTTTGCGATCTCACATTGGCCAACTCCAATCCTAACTATCAGAATCTCAAGTTGCACCCTTGGTTTTGATCAGAACTTTCTAGTTGCACCCCTCGTTTCCTATAAATTCACTTCACATTCAAAAACACACATTTTTCGTGCATTCAAAATCAAACATTGCATTTCCTTCTCCTCACTTCTTGTAGTCGTGTGATTCACTCGCTCTTATGCTCAAATTTACCTACGCTTGAAGTACTACACTGTAGGTTCTAAACCGCTCTATCCTCGAGTGAAATTATTCTATTAACCTTGGGTAATTATGTAGGAATAAATTCCCCAAGGCTAAAACAAAGGAATTCAGTTGCCTGGCTATTTATCAGATTTGCTTATGATATTTATTTTATTTGTTAAAGCTTTATTATTTTAAATTGCTTAACTTTTATTTATTTATTTTTTATTTCTTATAACTTTATTCATTTTAATCGCTTTCACTAATATAAGTTATAATATTATTTACTCAATATAAATGATATAAGAGATTACGGAAATAACAATCTTAAGGGAATTTTATTTCATTTATTTATTATTTTGGGCCATTTATTTTAATTTCTTTCCATGATCAAAACCTGTGGTTTTCTACTTTCGAATTATTATTTGTTTCTTTATTTTAAATCGCTTCTATTTAAAACCTTGTGGGTTTTCTTTAATGATTGTTTATTCATTTATTTAATTTCTTGCCTCTATTATTATTATTATTTTGTTGGAGACTAAAATCTTTGTGATTTTCTACTCCTGTACCGAGACACTTAAAAACCATCGTGGTTTTCTACTCAAAATTTAGGAGACTAAAATCTTAGATTTTCTACCTACCAGATTAAAACCTTCGTGGTTTTCTACTCAAAATTTAGAGACTTAAATCTTCGAATTTTCTAATTCTAATGAGATTAAAACCTTTGTAGTTTTACTCAAGAGTTTCTGTATGAGATTAAAATCTTTGTGATTTTCTTACCCAAGTTGATACTAGTAATTTTTTGAATACAGCATTGGTTTAATTTTCAGAAATGGGATCCCAAATGAAATTAATGGTATTGTTCCAAAACCAAGTTGCACACGCACTCGTGACCCCATGAGAAACCTCGGCAAGTTTTCCTGTAGACTCAAAAGATGGCAAATACAAGATGTTCTTCTATCTAATGACTCTAAGTCTCCAAAGTTCATCAGAAGAAGAGGCCCCAACCCAAATGAACAAGTGCCCAAAAAGATAGATTTCGTGATCAAGCCCTAAAACATTCCGTACTCCTTTCAGAATTATATTTCGAAGCAAGAATAGATATTCATATAATGTCTACAAAAATATTAATACTTCCAAAGAATTATGGGAAGCACTTGAGAAAAAGTATAAGGTCAAGACGGTTTAAAGAAACGTATGTGCCCAAATTTCGATTATAAAATGGTTGATACTAAGGCCGCGACGCAAATCCAAGAACTTCAAGTAATAATTCACGATCTTCTTAATGGTTGAATGATTATTAATGAAGCGTTTCATGGTCGATTTATGTAAAGCTACCTCCCGCATGGAAGGACTTTAAAATTACTTGAAACACAAGCGTAAGGAGATGACGCTTGAAGATCCGATTGTCGATTAAAAATCAAGAAGACAATGTATGTTTGTTAAGCCTTAAAGTAATCATCCATATCAGGAGCAAATATAGTTGAATCTGCTCCTAATGCAAAGAAAAGAAAGAAGAACTATGGTCCAAAGAACCACAATAATAGCAATAAAAATTCAAAGGAAGTCATAATTGTGGTAATCAGACATAGGTCCCCTGGAATGCCGCACCTAAAAATAAAAATAAGAATAAAGGTCAAGCCAATATTGTCAAAACCGATGATATGGATATTGAAGATTTGTGTGCTTTTCTTTCCGAGTGCAACTTGGTAGGAAACCCAAAGGAATGGTGGATTGACTCACAAGCACCCGCCATGTTTGTAGTTATCAAGGATGCTTTCCTAAGCCACGCACCGAGGAAGAGCCGATATGGAAATTCTTCAACTTCCAAGATAGAAGGAACTCGAAATATTCTCCCAAAAATGACATCGGCAAAACTCGACACTAAAGAATCCTCCAGATGCCTCGAAACTGTAAGAATTTGGTCTCGGCATCACTTCGGTCAAGAACGGATTTAAGGTTGTATTTGTTTTCTGATTAAAGTTGTGTTAAGTAAAAATGATATGTATGTTGAAAGGGCTATCTTACGATGGCCTTTTCAAGCTCAATGTAATGACACCAATAATAATAAGAATATTGATTCTCCGTTATTTACTTGAGTCGATAATTTATGGCATGCACGTTGGGACATGTTAATTACAAATTTTTTACTACAGAAAATGATAAATAAAATATTGCCAAAGTTTGAATGTAATAAATCCAAATGTCAAGTATGTGTTGAATCAAAATCGCAAAACATCCCTATAATTCGGGGTTTGAAAGGAATTCGAACTGACTGGACCATAATGACATTTGCATATGAAGTCAATACCATCTCACTGGGAAAGTATTTCATAACTTTTATCGACGTATCGCACTAGATATCATATGCATATTTACTTAATAAAGCAAAGACGAGGCAATTGATGCATTCAAACAATATAAAATTCGTGCTGAAAATCAACTTAATAAAAAGATTAAAATGATCGTATGATGGGGAGGTAGGACATGAATTTCCATTTCAAGAAATATGTCTAGAAATGAATTATTCATCAAATGACAGCCCGTATACATCACAACAGAATAGTCACTTAAAGGAAGAATCGAATGAAAGAAATGATGAATGCTTGCTACTAAGTTCCGCCACCAAAACTTGTGGGGGAAGTTGTCCCATGTACCTACAAGATAATTACTAGAAAATTCACAAGAAGACACAAACACATTCCATATGAAAATGGAAAGGTAGAAAACCAAACTTGAATTACTTCAAAGTGTGGGGTGTCTAGCAAAAGTACAAGTCTAAACCGAAACAAAGTTAAAATAGGACCGAAACAATAGATTGTATTTTTTATTGATATGCTAACACAGAAGCATATCGTTTCGGTTTATAAATCGAAATTCTATATTCATTCTAATACAATAATAGAATCTAATAATGTTGAATTCTTTGAAGACATTTTCCTGAATAAGAATGAAGGCAAAACACTTGGTGAAAGTTCCAAGCGACCTCGGGAAATTACTAAGGAAAATGTGCCTAATATTGAGGAACCACGACGTAGTAAACGTCAAAGGGCACCTAAATTCGTCCGCATTTTCTAGCATTTATGTTAGAAATGAGCCCCCTTTTAATTTTTAAGGAAGCAATGAAGTCTTCTCAAGCTCAATATTGGAAAGAAGCAAAATAATAATGAAGTTGAATCCATATTGAATAACCATATGGAATTGGTTGATCTCTCTAGGAAACAAGCCATTAGGATATAAATGGATTTTAAAAGAAATTGAAAGATGATGGTACTATTGACAAGTATAAGGCAAGACTAGTCACAAAGGGTTTAGACAAAAGAAGGTCTTGACTACTTTGATACATACTCACCGGTCACAAGAATTACATATATTCGATTGTTAATTGCTTTGGTTGCTGTGTATGATCTTCAAATCCATCAAATGGATGTGAAACGCCTTTAAATGGAGAATCGATAAGAAATTTATATGGAACAACTCGAAGGGTTTATTGTCCCCGGACAAGAAAATAAAGTCTATCGACTTATTAAGTCTTTGTATGGACTTAAACAAGCACCTAAACAATGGCATGCAAAATTTGACAAAGTAATGTTGTCAAATGGATTCAACATTAATGAGGCGATAAATGTGTATATATCAAAATAATTCTAATCATGAGGTCGCCGTTTGTCTATATGTGATGACATGTTAATAATAAGCAAAATATTATTGACATAAATGCCACAAAACTTAATGCTATCCAAATCATTAGATATGAAAGACTTAGGAGTTGCAGATTTATCTTGTGTATAAAATCTACAAAACTCCTCAAGGCCTAAATACATCACGTAGCCTCACTATATTGACAAAGTACTTGACAAATTCAAGTATTTGAATTTCAAAGAAGTGAAAATGCCATAATAGACTTAAAACCTTGCTCTTGCAAAAGAACAAAAAGGTGAAAGTGAGTCTCAAGTGGGATTATCGCCAGTTTTAGGATGTCTAATGTACATCATGAATTGTACTCGACTGTGACATCGTTTTTCAGGCATGGCAAACTTAGTCGACATACACGAGTAATCCAAATAAAACTCATTGATGGTACTTAGACGGTTTTGGGATATTTAAAACATACCCAAAATTTTGCTTGCATTACAAAATTATCCAGCGTTGATTGAAGGCTATAGTGATGCAATTGATCACCTGGGTTCAACTAAAGCAAACTACACTAAATGATATGTGTTTACTTGGCCGGGTGTGGGAGTAGTGTCTTGGAAATCTTCTAAGCAAACTTGCATCGCCTGCCTTACAATGGAAGCTAATTCATAGCTTTGATAAAGCCTGGAAGGAAGCCGAATGGCTTCGTAATTTCTTAGAAGATATCTGCTCGCCCAACTGCTAACTCCGATAGTACATTGTGATAGCCGCGTGCCTATCTGGCAATGAAGTGTTATGTACACGGAAAATTGCCACATACCATTTAAGACATAACACTATTAGACAATTAATTCCTAAAGTGAGTTATCTCAATTGATTACAAGATCAAAAGATAACGTATTCGATCCATTAACAAAAGGTCTATCTAGAGAGTTAGTTGAAAAATCATCGAGGGCTGGACTCGGCTCAGACAAATCATAATGGCTGTAACTCTAATTTCAGACTCAGATCCCAAGACCTAGTCTGAGAAAACAAAGTTGGTAAGGTTATGGTCCAACATTGTCAAATTTATTAAATCCATTCTCATGAAGAGACAATGTTCAAAAATAAGGATAAACCTAAAATGAAAGGTTTTTAATGATATCTAAGTTTGACATAAGATTGATCAAAAGGTGTATTTACGAAATACACGTTTAGGAATCACCTATGTGAGTGTGAAGTGTGAGCCGCTTCAAGGAGAATAAAAGAAGGCCAGTTCTCTAAACACTCATGAGACCAAAGCAGTGTTCACGGCTAAAACGAATCACAACAATGGAGAACTAAAATGGATAGTGAGCAGTCGTGTGACTTATATTGTCTTAGTATACGAAAAGTCGCACTATTCAAAGATATCCAAGTGAGGCCAAAAGACATATACAATTTATAACACTATTACTAAAGGACTATTAACTAACTTAACTACGCCATAAAATTTGTCGAGGCTTTCAAAAGACATACAAATACAATAATATTACCAAAGGATCATTAACTAACCCTACCCGCGCCATAAAACTTGTTGAGCCTTCAATATGTATGCAAGGTTAAGTGACACTATTACCAAAAGGACTATTAACTAACCCTGTTAGAATCCGCCATAAAACTTCATAACTTTCATTATATGAATAAAAATCTCCGAGTAATTCATTTCACTCTGGGTTTTCACACATCCTAAGTGCACAGTCATATGGCCAAAATGGATATAAGTCTAGAGATCCATCCCACAGAGATCTCAAGAATTCTAGATCAACCACTATGACTACTCAAGCCCATACCATTCGACTATAACATGACATTGTGATCTAGCTTTAAGAAGTCAAAATATACAAGCATAAGGCACCGAATAAATTCAACAACTGAACAAAAGAACAAAGAATAATGAATAGTTAAGAAAATAAATGAAACTGATTAGTTATCTTTAGAGGACATCAAGAACACCGGCTATTGTGAAGATCAATTCCTCAGAAATAAACACCGATAAAATTGCCTGTGTATTTCTGTGTTTAAATGATGCCCAAGGCGTTTAGCAAGACAAATGATCTCTCCACACTCCACATAGCTCATTATCTAATTTTCCCCGATTCTTCAAGACGTGGAATTAGATAACTACTTTTAATAGATTTCCTCTTTAGATCAAGTATTTTTTCTTTTGCAATACTTCATACCCATTTTATGGACTGTAAAACTTAGCTCCTAAGTTACTTCCGCCAAGCAAGGATATACAACTCTCGGTTACTCTTTCCTCTAAATTAGAATAGATCACCCTTGATTAGATCTCAACAACACTAGATTGGTTTCACTATTCGACCGAGGTGAACTATCTCCGCTTGTTTAAATTGATAACTCATTCAACTCTTTCTCGATTTCAAGTGAGAAGAGTGATTTATCTAAGTAAATCCAAAGCTCATTGATCTCTAATAAAGGTGTTAATATACCTTCGCTGGAAATGTTCATAACTCTTTGAATGCTCTCTTCTCTGCGGTCACCCGTAGGACCTCTTGAAATCATAGCAATGAAACAACTCCAAACGGTATAAGAACTGATATTCGGGATCAAAACATTAAACCCAAAACTGCAAGTAAATTCATAAACTCAAATTCACAAGTCATTGAAACAACTACGTAAGATAAATTTCCGATCATAGCATCACTAATGAAGTCGTTTCTCAATTATCGACTACACACTACGCATTCCGATCATAACAACTAATTTGAACTGAAACATCTGACTCCAAAATTTGTCTAAATCCAAACATTCCGTAGTAATTTGAAAATAATGGAATTTCATGATTCACCTTCAAACAAAACGATAACATCCAGATCCGTAAAATAAAACAAAATAAGAAAGATGAAACAATCTAATCTATAAACCCATCAAACAAGTAAAAACAAAAGAAAAGAAAAGAAAGAAAGGCACAAAATGAAGCGCTTCACATCAATCTTTTGCTCTCGTCACCACTACCTCTTTTTTTCTCCCGTAGCCATATTTATGGTTTCTACCAAATTTCAATTCCAATGCATTCTTCAGGATTTCCAAGCGGACTCGCCCATGTTAATGTCAGTCGCCAGACTTCAAAACCTCGTCACGACATTATTTAGTTCGCACTCGCAAGTAACACGACGCAAGTCACGACATTCCTTGTTTTCCATAATCGGCGGTCGCGACATCGGTCCTTGCCGACATCACTCGCTGCCTCAGGTTTCAATCGCTCGCCTCGGCGTCGCCGCATTATCAACTCGCCGCAACATCACCATGCCTGTTCTCTCTAACTGATGTCTTTAGTGTCACATAACACGCCTTCAAGGTTCCTTTGCAAATTTTCAACTGATAATTTATGCTCGCGACATCAACTCGTCACATCACTTTATGCCCCGCAGCTTAATCGTTTCTTCCGATGTCGCGACATCAATCTCTTTGTCACACATCACTTTATGCTCTACTGTGTTTCAAATGTTCTTTCCTAATGTCATGACTTAATCTCTTGCTGCGACATCAACTTAAGGAATCGCGAACTTCAACTCGAGATCGCCTTATGTCGCGAAGATTAATCTCGTCAGCGACATCAACTCACGCCTCCTGAGGCCTTAAACTGTCAGTTGTGTCACGACACGCCCTCCCGCTGCACAATGTTCTTAAATCACAAATAGCCATCTTTTCAAATCATTATAGCTTCGCGCTCTTGTCGCGACCTCCATCCCTCACGCGACATCACCTTGTCGCGACATCAATGATGTCACGCGACATCATTCCCTTTTAAGTCTCTCGTTACCCAACCGCTCTAACTTGCGGATCCCCGTCGACCTCGCATCAAATTTCCTTTCAATTTTCCCCGATGTCGCGACATCATAACTGACTGCAAGCTCAAAACTCGCAACATTAGTTAACCGCTTGCTTTCATTCCGCCTGCCATTTTCTTCATTTTTACCCACCAATTACCTTCGTGATTTTTCTACTCGCTTTTTCTTCTTCTTCGCTACCCCCGCTTAATAACAAATCGGGTGAGTTTCTTCATATTTCTACATATTAATTATTCCTTTCGTGATGAAAATCAAACGTAAAAAATGGATTGGAAAATAGATGAGTTTTAAGCTCATCAAACTCCCCAACGAAAGTTTTATGTTTGGCCCTCAAGCAAAGGAAAGAAAGAATTGTCATTCTCAAAACAAAAAAGGACATTTTTCTCTCTGTTTTGCAAGAGCATTCAATTTGATTGAAATACAAGAATACATTGTTTTCTCGTACATCTAGCTTCAAGTCCATTTCCACAGGTTGGAGCGCACTTTTATAGTATACAAAAACTAACCTAAGAAATTGTTTTACAAACAACATAATCATTAGATCCTGGCTGAATAATAAATTATTTTCCTTTCTCATCTTCATAATGAGTCACTTAACTCCTCAAAGCCCTTCACCGTTTTGATTGTTTCCATATTTTCCAAATTCTATAGGTTTGTTGTTCATATTGATCTCCAATTAATTTAGGTAATTCGTACCTTCAAGATCAATCAGCCTGGGCTTATATTGTTGAAGCCTGGGTAATGGTAGACTTGAAGGAATTTTTAGGTTAAGATTAATTTCGAACCTTTTCTCTCCTCACTATCGCCTTTCTTTCTTGTAGTTTCTTTAATAAACTCCCTAAACTTCATATTTGGGACATCTCTTTGATTGCTTCCAATTCGATCCGTATGCCCCCTATTTCATTTGTACTCAACCAGGAAATTTCCTTGCTCACATCATTCGTGGATAGTGCAATGTTTCACCAGCTTTCTAGCACTCTTAGCGAACTTTGCTAGTAGCTCCCATACTGCATGGCATTAGGGTAATTGTGTATTGAACACCTAAGAACTTAATTGTTCAAGAGAGTTAGGCCACAAGATAAAATCCTATCCCTATAGTTTTTTTTCTATCGCATTCGCTTATTTGCCTTTTCTTTTCATTCCTTTTTCTATATTTTTCTCCTTGAGTCTCTCTAAAACATATACTCCCCAAACTTAGTTTCTCTTCCTCTTAATCTCGGTAATCATAGGTTTTTATCAAGGATTGATTTTTAGATGGGTCAGAGCTCATCATTGTTTTTCAAAAATAAGCTTGTTTGGCCAATTTCCTAACTAAGGTGAAAGAGGCATTAGTATGAGAATAGGATGGCTAGAATGTCAAACCATTCAAGAATGGCCACATCATCTTGCCTTACCAGACACCTAGGATTTCGCTCAATCAATAATCTAACAAATTCTAGAATTTGATTGAATAATGATTTAACATATGATTTGACTATTTACGCCATTTGCGCCAAACCAACATTATCCCAACGGTTCTGACTTATCTGTCCACCAATAACCCCTTTACAGTCGCTCCCTATCAGATACCTTCATCTATCTCCCGACTTATCGGGCTAGATTCTGGTCACTTTGACTTTTGTGTTTCAATTAAAATGGGCCTACTTGGCCTTTATTCTCGTGATTTGTCCATTTCAATATTTTAATCTAACGTTTCAATCAATTCAAATTTTATTACCTCTTTAGCTTATTCTTGAACCAATTCCTACTTTTATTTTCCCAACTATGCAACCACAAAGCAACACAAAATTTAACAAACCAAAGTAACACAACAATTCAATTCAAATTTATCATTTTATTTCTGATTCAATTGCAAATGTTGGATACCACAGTATGGGCTTTGGAGAATAAGGAAGGTCAGCTTGGGAAGAAGTCTATCTTTCTTTGGAAGAGGCAAGAAAGATATTAGGGGATCCGTGTCTGTAATCAATATTTGAAATGGAGGGAATTTCATTTCCCTCTTTTCCTCTTCTTAGTTTCTCGCCTCAACTTGACTTCGTTTTGAAGATCCTATCGAGATCAACCTTCTTGTTTAGCTCATCTTGTCTCTTCCTGCCATCTAATAAGTTTATTTCGCCATTACTTCCAAAAATTTGGTGACTGTTGTTAATCAACCAAATTTTTCTCAGCCATCTTCTCACTGCAGTAGGATTCAAAAGATTCGCTTTTGTCTCATCATCCGCCTTATTCTCAAAATCTTTTGTGAGACTTGTATAAAAATTTGAATCCTTCATCCTGTCCCCAATCACTCTGCTCTACCTCCTTTTTCTTCATGGATGGTTAGAGCCTGAGACCGCTCTAAACTGGGATTGTTATGAAAAAGATCTATGACTCAAATTATTTCTCAGAGAAGATCGCGATCTCTTTCCTTCATTTCCTTTCTTGAAGTCCTCTTTGTCAAGAACCTCTTTCATCCGTTTCCTTCTCTTCTTTCAGCTTCTTCTTCTCACATGACTTTCTTCTTTAACTCTTTTTCATAAGTTCCTCCCCGACCTGTTGCAAATTCCACTCTTTTTCCCTTTCTTCCATCTTCTTCTGTATGGCATTGAGGACCTCCATTATTGAATTGTTCTTCTCATGCCCTCGAGCTTTCTCCCGCTCTCCGAATGTCTCCGCTTTTGCATGGGGAGAACTAGCTAAGGGGATGGAGAAAATCTTAAGGGGCTTTTCATCCCGCCCTTCATCAGTTCCCCGTAAATGTGAAAGTATTATTTTCAGGAGGATTTTCCGGTTCTCTTCTTCGCCAAAGAACCTCAAAGTCTCATCTTCTTGTCTTGTACTGAGCTTCTCTTGTTTCCAATCACACCCCCTTTTCTTTTTGGTTTCTGTCCCGTTTCACCCCGTCAAGAGGAGGCGAGGTCATAGACTTCTTCTTTCTTCTTCCCAAACCCCTTCACCCTACCTTTAAACATAAAAACAATATTTGCTACATGTAGGATCAACCTCTTTTATTTCCTTCATGCACTTGATATTATAGAATTTCTAACTACTATTCCATATCAGCCAGACTCCTCTCGTATCAAAGATGATACAAGATAATTGCTTCCTCGCTTCTCTCACTCACACATGCTTGGTTGTGGTTCAAAATGTAGGCCAAGAGGCTAGAATCATACCTTAGCCTCCTATAGGTTTCCTCACTAGGGCTCATCCTTCCTCATTCCATTGTGCTTTTCCGTCGTGGTTTCTTTTAAGTAATCTTCTTAAAATTCGTTTTCCAAGAGCTTTTTTGAACTTCGGACCATTGCTTTCAGCCCCTCATTCATAGGCTTCATAATTGGCCTGGCTCCAGACATGGTAATCGACACTCTCTGAATAAACATGTTGTCGGCTTTTCCCAGCCACCAGATTTGAATAAAATTTTTACCATCATTGTAGCCCGACTTTCAGCAAAGAAAAGCTTCCCAACCTCTTTGTTCAATCATCTCCTTGAAAGGGGTAATAGGGTTTCTGAATCTTCTTTCTGATACGAACCCCTTGTTGGCATAGTGCTTCTTCCAGTTGGAATGTTTCTTCCGAGATTAATAAAATCTTCTACTCTTCTTCGCTTCCCTTCCCCTGTCTGCTCTTTCGTAAATCACTGGTGCTTCTAAATAGCTTCAGGCATCTCTTCCATCTACTCTTCCCGTCTGATTTCTCTTTCCTCGGTTGCAGTTATTCCTCCATGATCTCTTCCAAAGCTAGGGACAAGGTCATAGTTTCATTTATCTAAAGGAAGGAAAGTTTTCTCAAGATTTTGAGAGCTAGGTTTTCGTGAATCGAGAACTGTATGGTGAGAGATGAACAGCTTGTAAATTGAGCTGAGTGGGAAGAAGTTCTCCAATGTGCTTGCAATTTAACCAAGCTTTGGCCAATTATTATTTCATTAAATTCGCTTGTCGCGACATCAATTTCGCCTCACTTTTTATTTAAGAACATTAATTTGTGTGGCATTTAAGAGAGAGAATGGCACAGGACTTTACAGTGTCACACATACTGTTTATTCACATAAATAGGTTTTTGAGGTTTACATTTGGTCTCCATGTCGTGACTTTTCATTTTCAAGTTTTTGTTTGTCAACTGTGCCCATGAATGATCTCAAAACTTGAATTCCTTTATTATTAATCCTATACTCCTTTAGACATTTATTCAGCACTCGCGTAAATTCAACAAGCAATTCACTATATTTCATTGTGTTTGGTTTAGTGGAGAAAAGTTACCCCTCGTTCATGTCGTGACATTTGCACTCACTGGAGGTGTCCCGAGTTGCTTTTCTCACTAGCTGCCTGCCTTGCAGACAGATATCGCATATCCAAGAAAATTTAATTAAACTACAATTAAATTCTCTCAAAACAAATCTATCTTTATAAGAACCATCAAAACGAAATTACAAGAAAAAAAAAATTCAAAATCTAAAAGGTAAACTAAATTTTCTACGGGTTGCCTCCCATCACTGTTTCAGCTTATCTTGAATTTTGACTTCATTGCTGGGTCTCTTCTTCTTCAGATAACCCGGTGGAGCTTCTTCCATTCTCCTCCCCGCTAGAGATAGTGCTTCGCCTTTGTCCATCGACTTGAATTCTCCAAAGACGCCCTTAATGTCACCGCTACAAATGTATCGGGCTTGACACCAATCGGTGTACGGCCCACTCCATTCGATTTCTCAACTTTCCCGAAACAATTTCAATTAATTAAACAAGAGGAACCTGCTCCCCCGCTCTCGAACTCTTTCCTCAGATCCTTTGATCATGTCATTTCTTTGTCTTATCCTCAGAGATTCTAAGATTATCATAAGCTACTTCTCAATTCTTCTAGTTCAAATAATTTGAGCAATCTCTCTTCCTCAGCTTTAAAATCGGTTCAACTTCTTCGATGGGCCCACATTGCCTTGTATTCCAATTCCAGAGGTAGGTGACATGGTTTGCCAAAACAATTTCAGAGGACATTCCAATGGGAGTTTTAGGCAAATTCCGTAGTCAAAGTGCATCATCAAGCTCGAAGACCAATCCTTCGCTGAGCTCACGCTTTTTCAAGTATTCTTTAATCTCCTGGAAATTTCGCTTGTCCATCGGGTCCGGGGGATGATAAGCTAGATCATTACATGCTTGATCCCATACCGCCATTTAGTTTTGCAACATTTTGTTTGCAAATGGCTTCCCCCATCACTAATGATAGTTCTGGGTGTTCCAAATATGCTCAGAATATTCTTTTGCAAGAAGCCTCAAGAACTCCGTATTAGCATCATTCCTTGACACACGCTTCCACCCATTGAAACATAATCAATCAAGTATCGTATGTACAGTGTTCCCAAGTGACGCGGAATGGTCCCATAAAATCTATTCCCCATACATCAAAGATTTGCACCACCATTATACTCTTAGATATTTCATTTCACGATATTTCCAATCTGTAGTATATATCACACAATTTAACCCACTTCAAGACAATCTCTCAAGATAGTGGGCCAATAAAATCCGATCGGAGTATCTGAGGATGTTCTTTCTCCGAAAACGCCCCATATGGTGATGCACTTAGATCATATCTCGTAATTTTGCCTTGTCCATTTTCCCCGCACACATCTTCTTATTATCATGTCGCACCTCTTTTAAATAATACTGGATCATCCCAAATATAATACCCATCGTCACTCGAAGCCTCTATCGTAGCTGAATCTTCGAAGGAACTACTCCACAAGCTAAATAGTTCATACACAAGATACCAGCGGAAGCTGAAGGAAACTTTAAACAGCTTTTGCTCATCCAAGTTCTTCGTTAATATTATTTCTCTTCTTCAAAGAAGGTTTCTTTTCTACTTTTGACAAGTGATCACTATCACATCATTACACCCCTTTATCCTTGATCTCCAAGTCAAACTCTCGTGAATAGCAAGACCCACCTTATCAATTCGCTTAGCTTCCTTCTTTGGACATCAGTACTTGATCACGCATGATCGTATGAATAACATGGGATCCCCAAATGTATTGCTCAATTTTTCACAAGCAAATACTATGGCTAGCATCTCCTTTTAGTCAGTTGAAGTAATTTTCTCAGGCTTCATCAAGGTCTCTACTAGCATAGTATATGGTCCTGAATATTTTCTCCTTTCTTTGCCCTAGGACAGCTCCCATTGCAAAATCATTGGCATCACACATTATTTCAAATCCCTGATCCCATTCTGGTGCAGCCATTATAGGTGCTTGAACCAATTTGATCTTGATCTCTTCAAAAGCAAATTTCTGTGAGTCATCAAATTAAACCTTTGTATCCTTCTCCAATCCGTATACTGTCCGGCTATTTTTTGAGGAAGTCTTCGATGACCCCTATAAAATCCAAAGATGCCCCAAGAAGCTTCTACTCCCTTTTACTGTGTGGTGCAAGAGTTTTTATAATGGATACTGATCGTCTACTTCCATCCAAGAGTAAATTTTGATGCCCAAGAACAATACCTTCTGCTACTCATAAAATGGCATTTTCCCAATTCTACCGCTTGTCTCGCATCTGAAACATCGCCTCGTGTTCTTCAAACACCGATCAAAACTGATCCATACACGCTGAAGTCATCCATAAAAAAATTTCCATAACCTCTTCAACCAAGTCCGAGAACATCGACATCATACACCTTGAATGTAGCAGAGCATTTATATGTACCCAAATGGCATCCTTCCGGGCTGCAAAGGTACCATAGTATGAATGTAACTTCTGGTCCTCAGGTGCAATAGCAATCTGATTGTATCCTAATACCCATCCAAGAAACAAAATGAAGGTGTCCTCGTTAACTGGCCCAACATCCGAGATCACCGAAGGGCAAGTGGAAATGATCTTTCTCGTGGCCGTGTTCACTTCCGTAATCACGCATACCTTCCATCTCACTGCTCGTTGGAATCAATTCATTTTTCTCATCAAGTGATCACAAGAAACCCACCCTTCTTGGAACCACATGGACCGGGCTCACCTGCTGACTATCCAAATTGCATAGATAAACCGCGATCTCAAAGAATTTGATACTCCTTCCCCGACTACTCCTTCATCATCGATTCGCCCCTTCGATGTTCACAGATGGCTTTGAATTTTCTTTCTTCGCCACTTTTGCATGCAAATTGACGGATCGATACTTTTAACTCTTCAGAATGGACCAAGCTATAGACTTATGTTTCTTTACTAAAGAACTCGTTCCTCAAGATCACCGTAGTCTAAAGGTATAATCACCGGTTTTCTTGGTGATTCTAAGTAAGATACTTCAAATGACTTGGCAACTCCTTCAACACTACTCTCTTCACCGGTTTCGATGAATTCCTTTCATTATTTTCCTTGTCATTTCGTTTTGCTTCGTGCTCAATACGCTTCTATAGAATGAAAATTGTCGTATGGACAATCGTAGGGCCAATCTTCATACATGTGGACTTATCTTTCATGACAAAATTCTACACATAATCATTAGAATGACTGTAATAGAGGCAGAGGCACCATCAAACTACATCCAATTTTTCTCTGATCTAGTCGGTATTCCGCATGCTTTTGATCAAGCTTGGAAAGCAAAGCAGCCTTCCTCTCCAACCCTCAAGAACCCTTGCATGTCGATCAAAGCAGCCCAAGAGTTAGAATGGTCTCCAATAGCGTGGGTACTTATGAATCTTTTCCACGCCCGTAATGATGAAGTCTACTGGAAAACAAATTTCCAACAAAGGACTGTTACCTTCCAAGACTCCTTCAGGTTTTACCATATCGATCCGTCCGCCATTTGAAGAGTAATAGTGGGCGGGAATAACCTCCCAAACTTAATTACTGGGCAACAAAGAGTGCATCATACTAGCCCCGAGTCACGTAGAGCTTTCGTTCAACCCTCCAACATGCAAGGAATCGTGAAACTCCCGGGATCCTTCATCTTTCCGGCAATTCTCTTTATCACAAAGATCGCAAGCAGCAAAGATCACAATCCCTTCCTTCTACTATCTTCTTCTTGCTCAAGATGTCCTTCAGAATTTTTGCATGTAGTGGCATCCGAGTCACTCACTTCGTGAAGGGCATAATGACTTAGAAGCCCCGAAAGGTTTTCAAAAACCTTGCAAACCTGCCTCCTCTATCTTGATTTCTCAGCCTTCGTGGAAATGGACCTGTGTCTAGAGCTCGATGTCCTCCGTCCACTCCTTCTTTATTTTTCCGTTGTTCTTCCTTTCTTGTGCTTTCTTCTTTGTCGTCATTTTTCTTTCATCTTTCTCACTCCTTCCCACTCCTAAGCCGCACCCATGCGCCTTTCAATTCCTTCAGGTCACTGGGAAGGCATCTTTCCTCCTAAGCCATAGGTTGGGCCACCGCCTCTACTTCAGGTCTCCGTGTTCTTCAAGGATGTCACAAGGTTCAAAATTTGAGAACTCTGCATAGCTTGCTTCCACTCCCAAACTTGTTCATGGAGGTTCAACAACTTCTTATTATCCCCTTATGAACCGCAACATCCGTTTCAAAAGATCGGGCCTCCTCTCGACCTCGATATTCATTTCAGGTTCATTTCCTCGTTGCCGCCGCCGGAACTCGTGGCCGTTGATAACCCTGTCGAGGGTTCCGCCCATGCCTTAGGGCTCAGGAAGCCCCCTCCACCATATGAAATTCCTACGGTTCCCTCGTCAGTGATAATAGCCACAAAGAGGACTGGTCGAAACTGGTACTTTCTGCTCACCCGCATACTTAACCTCCTTCGGAAGATCAAGGAACTTGTCTCTTCCCAAGAGCTCTCTGCAAAGACTTCCTTCAATAACTCTCTCTTCAACCGTCCTACCTCATGGGCGTGTGTGTCTTCCTTCTTGCTTGTCCATCCTCGTGCATAATGGCATCCTAAGTCGCCTCCATGGTCACATCTCAGCTTCAAATTCCAGGATCCTTCCTCTGCTATTCCTCTTGAAAACTCAAGTAGTTTTCATATTGCATTTAGCCGTGTCTTCAATCGCCTTTATTCTTCAAAGATTCTTTTTCGCTTGAATGCTCCACAACATGAAGCATCAATGATCCCCTTGATATATCATTCGCTGCATGATATACACGTCCATCCGAGTCTTCGTATCTATCCCATGCATCGACATCTTCAAAGAACCGCTTGACCTTTCCTAAGTTACATACAGCCTTCATCTTCCCCCGAAGAAACACAATGATTTCCCCTCCTCTCTCCCGGGAGGAGGGTCGGGGAAAGAATCTACCTAAGTAGGCCTCTACTAACTCCTCCCAAGTATCAACAGAGCCATATGGTAAAGATTCATACCATGTAGCTGTTGTATCTCTCAGAGAGAATGGGAATAGATGCAGTTTGATGACTTCTGGTCTCACCCCATTCAACTTCACTGTATTAGCCATCCTGAGAAATCTTCCTGTGTGCTCGCTTGGTCCCAGTGGATGACCGTGAACCCATGCCTGCACTACTCAGAATTAGTGTCAGGTTTAAGTTCAAAATTCATTTGCATCAATAGCCGGCTCTTAGGGATTGCAGCAATTATCTTGAATAATAGCTTCCGTAAGTCCTCCATAAGACGTTGATTGAGGCCTTCTAGCTGCTTCTCTATGTACTTCATTCTGATCCTGCTTTTCATCTCGCTATGGCCGAAGTTTTTCTCGCCTTTATCTTTCAAGTCAGTACTTTCTAATTTGTGGTCTCGCTGAATCAGATCAAGGTTCTGCTCTGTGCATAAAAATTTTGTCCCCAATCAAAACACACTTACATTAATAGGATTAGTCTCACAACAAATTATTTTTCAACATGGTTTGTTAAAGGTTAGTGGCTAAAATAACCATCGCTTGAAAAGCTATTTTTGCTCTTTTCTTCAAAAATGTCCAAATTAAAGATTTCTTCTTTCTGGCCCTCGAATATTGATTTACTAAATTCTTCGATCCACTCGCAATCCGCGCCTTACAAAACTATCGAGGCCAAAGACATATACAAATCTCTATGACACTATTACCAAAGGATCATTAACTAATCACTCGCAACTGGGCGCCATAAAACTTGGCTGAAGCCTTTCAATATGTACGCAAGGTTATGACACTATTACCAAAGGACTATTAACTAATCCACCACTGCAAGAATCTGCGCTCATAAAACTGGCACTTTCTACTATAGATCAAAAAAAATCTCCTAGAGTAATTCATTTTCACTCTTGCTTTCAGCCTAATATCCCGCAAGTGCACAGTCGACAAGTAATAAAACGGGATATAAGTCCGCATATCGATCCCACGTAGATCTCAAGAATTCTGCATCAACTAGCCTCTGACACTACCAAGCTCCATACTATTCGGACTATAACATGACATCGTGATCTAGCTTAAGAAGTCAGAAAATATACAAGTATAAGGAAAAAATCGAACAATCAAATAAACCGTGGAATCTAAAGAATAAAGAATAATGAAGAAGTTAAGAAAATAAATGGAAACTGATTAGTTATCTTTTTGTGAGGACATCAAGAACACTGCTTATTGTGAAGTATCAATTCCTCTAGTTAACACCGAGCAAATTGCTTCGTATTTCGTAGTTTTAAAATCCGCCCGTTTAGCAAGACAACCGATCTCTCCACACTCCACGCTCATTATCTAATTTTCCCGATTCTTTCAAGACAGGAATTAGATAACTACTTTGTCAGTGGATTTCAATCTAGGTATTTTCTTTGCAATACTTCATACCCATTTTATGGACTGTGAAACCTTAGCTCCCAAGTTATCGCCACATGATATACAACTTCCGGTTACTCTTCTCTAAATTGAATAGATCACCCTCTCCTTGATTGGGATCTTAGCTAACACTGATTAGTTTCACTATTCGAATCGAGGTGAACTCTCGTCGCTTAAATTGATAACTCATTCAACTCTTTCTTGATTTCAAGGAGAAGAGGATTTATCTAAGTAAACTTACAAAGCTCATTAGATCTCTAATAGCAATGATACCTTCAAGGAAATGTTCATGTCCTCAGAATGCCTTCTCTCGTGTCACTCAGAGGACTCCTTGAAATCATAGCAGAATGAAACAAATCTTTAAATCCGTATAAGAAACTCCATATTCAGATCAAAACATTAAACCCATAACCGTAAGTAAATTCATAAACTGAATTCAATACTGTTAACAGCAGAAAGATAAATTCGACCATAAAGATCTACTTAATGGAAGCCGGTTTCACCACGAATTACACACTATAAAGATTCCTCCGATCATAAGAACAACTTCAATTTGAATCGGAAACATCGAATTTTAAATTTATCTCAATCTTTAAACAATCCGTAGTAATTGTGCAAATAATGGAATTCCCCGCATTCAGCCGCTTCAAAACGATAACATCCGCATCCGTAAAATAAAACAAAATAAAGAAAGATGAAAATAATCTAATCTATAAACGATCAAACGTAAAAATAAATAAATAAAAGAAAAAGAAAAGAAAAGAAAAGAAAAATAAATGAGTCGCTTCATTACCCGCATCTTTCGCTCGTCGCCCACGCCTTCTTTTTTCTCCCGGTAGCCGCTTATTTATGTGGTTTCACAAATTCTAATTCCCAATGCATTCTTTTGCGGATTTCGGCGGATCGCCCATGTTAATGCTCTGTGTCGCGACCTCAAATCCCTTGTCGCGACATTATTTAGTTTGGCACTTGTTGCGCATTTATCGCGCAGCCGCGACATTCCTTGTTTTCCCGGCGGCATCTTATGTCGCGACATCAACTCGTCGCCACATCACTCATGTCTTCGCAGGTTTCAACTGCCGCTCCCCGATGTCGCCACGATCAACTCTCACGACATCGCCATACCGCGTTTTCAACTGATGTCTTCTATGTCGCCACATCGCCTCATGTCTTTGGGTAAATTTTCAATCGATGGCCTTCTTATACGCGATCAATCCCTTTGTCGCGACATCACTTTATGCCTCTACTGTGTTTCAACCGTTTCTTTTCCTCGATGTCGCGACATCAATTGGCCGCGACATCACTTTATGCCTCGCAGTTTCAACTATTCTTCCCTCGGCTGTCGCGACATCAATCTCTTCGCTTCGCGACATCAACTTATGAACTGCAACTTTCAATCGAAAGACGCCTTATGTCGCGACATTAATCTCTTTGTCGCATCAACTTACGCTCTCGAGGTTTAACCGGTTGCTGTGTCGCGATAAATTCTCTGGTCGCGACAAATGCCTTAAGTCACAACAGCTTCATCTTTTCAAATCTATCATAGCCTTCAAGGCGCTTCTCTCATTACGACTTTCCATCCCTTGTCGCGACATCAACTCGTCGCGACATCATTCCTTAAGTCTCGTTATCCTCACCGCCAACTGTGGATCCCCGCTTCGACCGCATCAACAAATTTTTCAATTTTCCCGATGTCGCGACATCATAATCGGATCAGGTAAGCCCAAACTGCAACATTAGTTAATCCTGCTTTCATTCCGCCTCGCCATTTCATTTTTACTCCACCAATTGGGTTGCATTTTTCTATCGTTTTTTCTTCTTTCTTTCACACTCCTCGCTTAATAACAAATTGGTGAGTCCTTTCATTTCTCGCAAATTAATTATTCCTTTCGATGAAATTCAAAACAAAATGGATTAAAAATAGAGATGACTTTAAGCTCATCAATATCGTGATCTACCGACACTGGACGGAGTATACTGATATATTCACTACGGAGTTCAAAGGGAAACCTACTTATTCGTGATGTCACACTTAGTTGTGAATCACATGCTTTATGCATAGTTTTCAAAACTTGGCATTCTCCATTCATGTGGGGGATTGTCGGGAATTATATATATATATAATATATATATTTATTTGTGTGAATGGAAAATGAGGGGTTTGTTATCTCACATTGGTCAACTCAATCAATCCATTGCAACTTTTCAAGTTGCACTGGTTTCTTCCTATACAGAACACCCCCCATTCAAAAACACACATTTTCTGTGTGCATTTTGAAAAATCAAACATTGCATTTTCCTTTCTCCTCTCAAATTCTTCGAGTCGTAGGATTCACTCCGCCTTATGCTCTAAATTTACCGGCATTTGAAGTAATCAAAGACACCTATGTTCTAAACTGCTCGATCCCCGAGGAACAACATCATTAACCTTTGGTACCGAGAGGGGAATAAAATTCTTGCTGGGCTAAACAAAGAATTCGCTGCCCGTTTATTTATCGTGATTTGTTTATGATATTTATTTTATTTGTTAAAAGCTTTATTTTTAATCGTTTAACTTTTTTTTTTGTTATAACTTATTCATTTTAATTGCTTTCTAATTAATATAAGTTATAATATTATTTAATTACTATAAATTAATATAAGTATTACGGAAATGTGGTCCACACTCCATTCAGGTAAGGAGACTATTCAAGAAGAGTAAGCATAAGTTAGCCCATTAAATAAATTTTTAGTAGGACAACTAATCTACTTCTGCTGTTGTTTCTATCATACCTCTGCAACTCTTTATATCCACCCAACAAGCTAGCAAACATTACTATAATTGGATGAGCTCTATCTCTTCCATCATTCTATTTGTTTTGAGCAGTTCCACAACTTCAAGACTGCGCCGCATTCGCCGCATCGAAAGTAAAAGGTGTCGATCAAGGGTACCCAAAAAACAAGAGTCCTCTTCCAAATTGTTAATCAACATATATATATATATATATATATATATATATATATATATATATATATATATATATATATATATATATATATATATATATATATATATATATTTCCTTAGAGTGATCTTATGACCTCGATCTATAAATAATTTTAAACCAATCGCCCCTCCTTCCCCATAAGTGTTTCACTATCATTATATTATTTATTGAGTATATTTGCTTTTATCCATAAAAAAAATGATTTTGATATGTCTTATTTTAATTTATTTATTTTTTATCTTTCTTTAATTTCCTATTTGCTCTTTCTCGCTCTCTCTCTCTATATATATATAATTCCTTGGATTGATCCTATGACCTTGGATCTATAAATAATTTTAAATCAATCAGCCCCTCTTCCCCATGTTTCTAATTACTCATTATATTATTTAATATATTTGCTTTTATCCATAAAAAAATGATTTTGATATGTCTTGTTTAATTTATTTATTTTATCTTTCTTAATTTCCTAATCGTTTCTCTCTCTCTCTCTCTCTCTCTCTCTCTCTCTCATTCCTCTACGGCTTTATTTTACTTTTACTTAGTTTATTGTAGTCCGATGGTATGATGATGATGTAGTAGTAGCAGAGTAAGTATGATGGGTGGGGTTAGACTAGTTTATTTTTTTCATAATCAAGTTTATTTAATTTTTAGTTCCTTGAGTCTATAAATTTTCTTTTAATCTCTACATCTAATTTTTCAAGTCCTACAATTTTAGGGATCATATCACAAAGGTTATTCCTCAATGCTTCATAAAGGCTTGAGTGTTACAATGGTGAAGAGTTTCCCTGCAGACACTTAAGGATGCTTCTCGTGATTGATACTAGAATAACTGGGTATGAAGGAGTCCAATGTTTTCTATGTTAAACATTCAAACTCAGCTTATTTAGCATTTGACTCATGCTTAGAAATTCTAATCTTGTAAAGGGAAAAATAATGGATAATAGCCTCCACGGGGAAAATCTTACTTTGTTTTTATATCGGATTACTCTTCCTTGAACCGAGCTTTTTTTCCTCCTATTATTGTTTTGTTATTCACTTGCATGTTTTACCCATGTGGCCATACTTTCATATTGAATTTTTTTACTTGCAAACTCTCTCATCCTGGTTGTTTGTCTAATTTTTTTTAAAATATTATAGTTTGAATGATAAATTCATCTAGGAAATAGGTCCAACTATGTTATGCTTCATCTTGTATAATAATATTAATCAAGTCCAGGCATTTACCTCAATCTTGGTTAGGTATAATTTGTGTGAATTACGCTTGGATCTTCCCGTAGTGATATCATGCACCGCCCGCTTCGCAGTTGGCTGACGGCGATGTATGACCGGGTTACCTCGCTCGTGGTATAAACATTGTGATCGCCCATTTCCGAGTCCGCTTAACAACCCGTCAACTCGCTGGAATACTGCGGATGCTCTGCAACCCGACACCACTACGAAAAATCGAGCCGAGCATCTTTTGTACGAGTAGCTCTACCAGCCGCATAAAACTCCGTCCTAACAATTAACAACGACTACACCGGTCCATGTTCGAGTAAAAATGGCCACTGGGGCTCATGCGTCAATACTACAAAATTACATCAAACTATATAATAATAGTTCAAGAGTTGATACATCACTCTTAATACAAACATATATTAAAATTAAGAACTTAATACATATTTTTACATAATCCATGTCGCTTCACATGCCCACTTTCTTCTCAAAACGGCCTCTAATGAGTGTCACATTCCCGACGCTCCCTATACCTGAAATAATATTCCCTCGACAGGGTGAGCAATGCCCAGTAGTGGAATTACCCTACTTACTCCCCACCTAAGTGCACATAGAATGGCAAACAATCACACCTAAGCCAAACATGATCCACTTGAATGTCTACATGCCCAATCCGTCTCGAGTCCTCACCGACTCCCTTTACATGCCTAAGCCAACAAGAAAGAAAAACACGCTTTCAAACAAAGTTTTTGTTCCTCGAAACTTACTACCAAATCTCTAAGAAATACATCGATTAATCCTCCGAGGTGAATTGCTGGGTAATTCTCCAAAACAGTCATGGGTCCGCCTCTAAGATGAACTGTTGGACAACTCTCCAAGGCAATTCTTCATAAAATCTTCCTTGAAATTCCTTTCACAATCGATTTCATTTTTCTTTTATTTTCCTTCATGTCATGCACTCACACCTACCATCTAGGGTGCCTCGGTGCATATGGAATGCATTATGTCATTTCCAACCAATGCATACTAATATACTTTACATGCATATATTAACACAATTAATTTACATAAATCATGTTATTCAATTTACAACAATAACACCAAAATTAGCTCACATGGGCTAATTAAAAAATCAAGCACTACTTTCAATCACCCAATGTCATGCAAAATCACATACAACCAAACATGTGAACAAAGGAAACCCCTAAGTCAAGATTGTTCACTACACACAAAGAGGGATTTCTTCACCTATCAAAAGGTTTTGAGATTCAAAACACGGTCATTCAGCCTCAACAAATCCTCATCCATAAATGGTTCTATAAAGAATAAAACCACAGAAAAGATCCTACCTTTAGAGTTTTCAACCCATTAAAAGGCACCCAATGCTTACTCTCGCAGTAGAACTCGCTTTTGTCTGGCCGAAACCGGCTGTCCAAACGCTGGGAAATCCAGAGAAGTCACACTTTCTCTCTCTAAAATCTGAAATCATTAAATCCCACTCGCACGCTTTCTTCTTCAATTTGGAGAAGAAAACTATTCCTTATCTTTATTCACTAAACATTTCAAAATTCATCCTGTCTCCAAGTTTTGATTTTTGACACACATGGCTTAATCTAAGCCATTCACTTCCCTCTCTCACTAATCATGCAACACGCGCCACACAGTACATGTAGTAGGTTTACTTTTGTCACATCACATGTCTCTTATACCAAGCTTTACAAAGACCCGACACCCAAGGTTCGAAAACGTGAAATTCGACTATCTCTAATTCGACGGAATTTGAGGTGGTAGCTAGATTTCCTCGCGAGACGGCATTCCAACTAGTGGAAATCTGCTGTCATCCATCTAGAAAATTCTGATTTTAACCGAAATGACCATTTTACCCTTTTTCAGAAATTTGAATTTTCTCGAGTTTTACACAACATCCACATTATTTCTCACTTTCCTTATTCAAAATAAGTACATATTGAGTAAGCACCATATGCACATAAATAGTCATTTCCTGATATTCTTTTCTTTTGAAGTCTTCCATTTTACTCAAATTTGCTTATTTGTTTCTTCATATGGATAATTAAAAGAACATCGGGTATTTTGAATTATACTCTCCCGAGAAGAGAATTAAAAAATAAAGCAACTTTTATGATTTGGAATCAAACAGGGATAAGCTTGGAAGAATAAATCAAGGTTTGACTTTAAACACGGGTGGTAGATCCAACTTGTGCTAGGAAAATGAACTTGCATTTAAAAAAAAAAAAAAAACTCATTAGTTCCTATGGACTATAAGTGTGAGAAATGAAATAGTTTTCAACAAAACTTGCTTTTTTCTTTCTGAATGTTAATATGGATTTCAGCATGTGCCTCTATCTCCAAAGAATCACTTCATTTTAGATAATCATAAGTTGTTAAATTGAAATATCAAGCCTAGATTAGAAGTTTATGTTGAATAGAGTTACTAGATTTTTATAATATGTTCTTATTGTAATTGACTGTAAGACTTAACTAGAGCTGCACTATTGAATTATTTGACAAGAGATCTATTGAGTAAAAAAAATGGTACTATTTATTAAATGTAAATGCTCAGTGAAGTTTCCGTATCTCAAAATTTAGGATGCCAAATAAGGGGCCAAGGAAGGGTGGCTTAGGAACTAATCAACAACACTACTAGCTAATCGAAAGAAGTCAAAGTCATTCTTGGATGCAATTAACGTTTGGGCTCTAATATCGCTAAAGTCCCCACTAAGGATGGTGTGCTCATTCCATGTAGTGAAGTCAGCAATGGTCTGGTTCACTATTAGATGATATGAGTTCTTTTTCAAGCCATGATATGTGGATAACATAATTTTTAGATATTAATTATTAAATTCACTGCTTATTAAATTCTTGCAATAGAATATGGAAATAGTCGTATCACTGTGAAATTTATCCAGTGATTTATAAATGGCCTGAGGTTGTGAAGCCTCATATTTATTTTAACCTTATACTTTTCCCCCATGTAATTGTTTGTTTTTCGTTGTGATAATGGAGCATTTTGATGGAGATATTCTGTAAATTAAAACTCATTGTTAACATTTCTTAATGTATTATTCAGAACTTTTACAAAGCTCAACAAGGATGAATCCATAGGTATGTTACTAAGGCTTCTTTTAATGGACTCAGATTAGCTTCGAGTTTGGTGCTTATTATTACCAAGTATTGAGATCAGAGTGGAAAATCATATCATTTGGATAAATTCTAACTATTATGATTAAGTATGATCTTTAATAATTTCAAACGTAGTCCAAAATTTTCCAAAATTTACTTTTCTCATAAAAAAAAATTGACAAAAAAGAAAAGAAAAAGTAAGAATGACTAGTGAAAAATTTGGCCGCGACATTTAGATGATTCATCCGGTTGCCAATCCGGCTCGATTGGCTTGGACAAAGCTTGAATAGGTTAAGATTAAATTGTGTGTTCGAAACTATCAACTGATACTATTTGGGTTGATGAGGATTAAAAGGGCAATCAATTAGTATCTGAACCCTTAAATTATTTCTTTATAATCAAATTAAATTATATTTATTTCAATAAATTAAAAGAGAATAATTAAGAACAAATTGACATTTCTTAAATTTTTAATTCTATTAGAGTAATGATTTGACCTTTTAATTGTTACATCTTTGATGATTAAAGTTTGAATTTGTAGATAATTATGTATCTCAAGTTAGTAACTAACGATTTATTCTATGATTATAAAATATTCAGCTTTTAATATGTTATTTTATGATATTGTTTTAAGACTTTATAATAATTATTTTATTTGATAACCATGAATCCTAAGTTGCCTAAGAGCTGCATGGTTGCACATTCTCAATATAATCTACATTGGTTGGACATATTAATATGCAAACGACGCATTCCCCTTTACCTATATCATTTTTTTATCTATTAAAAAAATATATTAATATTCGGGTTTGGTAAGGATTTGCCTCTAATCACAAGTTTGCTTTTTAGGTTTCTTTTAGAGTGTAGTGTTTAACAATTAATGTTAGTGATAAGAGGTTTGTAATCTACATCTATATTTTATGTATTATTGTAATTGAAAGTATCTTATAATTTGAAAATTGTTATTTTGATTCTTGTTTTGTTATGTCTTTCCTATTAGGTATGCAGAGATGTACCAAGAAGAAGGTCAAGAATTTGAGACCACCTTTTCCAAAGTAGTATATTGTTTTATAATTTAAGTTTGTATATTACCTTAGTTGTAAGTTTTGAATTATGTTCTTTTTTGTATTAAGAAATGATTATTTAATTTTTTTTTATAATATTCAAATGCTGGCATTGCCTGACACAGTTTTTACATTATTAATATTGATTCTTTGTTTTTATTATTAATAAATTAAATGGATCAATATACTTGAAATATTTTTTCACATGCAACATGTTCATTTTTCATTAGAAACTCAAAACTATATGTTAACATAATATTAAACATTTTATAAGCAATTCTGACATATGTTGAATCCAACTTTGAGAAGTAAACATTGACATTTATAATATTAACAAAGATTTATCATTGGTTGAATTAGGAACAACTCTTGATTGTATAAATACAAGGTAGTTTCTGACATTTCACACTAAATAGACACACATGAATAGCTTACCTTGACATATATATCCCATTCTGACTATGAAAACAATAACAGTTTTTCTTATAGTGTGTGGGTCCTGAAGGTATCCTACATCGCATATCCAAACAATTGTCAGTTTGATTCCTTCAGTAAAATAGACTCATCAGCTTGTTCCTGGGAGGTAGCATATATGCTCATACCATTCCAATGTCTTGGGGTTTGAGTGGAACTGCACTGCACATTGACAAAAAAGCAATATCTAGCGTGAAGAATTAGAAAAGATACATAAGTGCACCAATGACACTAAAATATGGTACTTCAAAGACTCCAAAAATTCTTCAAATTCTTTTCACAAAGACGAAATGAGTCCTTTTCACATCAACCGAACGACAACCATTGACGAACTAAAGGTGTGCTTTATTCAATTAATTTTTTTAAGATTTTCTATGATATGCCGATTGAAACTAAAATTCTCGTAGGGAAATGCTCAATTTGCAAGCCGCATTGTGCACTTTGTTTTCTCAAGACTTTCATTCAAATTTCTTTTTTCAATGATATTTGTTGTTTTTGTGAACTTTCCGAGTCCTAATAAGATTTGATTATCACATACACAAACAATAATCTTTCAAATTTGGCTTTATGATTTCTTAATAAAGATGTAAGGGCATATAGGGTTGTTTCAGATACTCATTCTTTCAATAAATACTCATTGAGGCTTACTTTGATACTACGTTGCTTCGCCTGCATTGCTTCAATCCATATAAAGATCGTTGTAATTTGACGACATATATTACGAGGCTTCTCGTTGACACCCCCACCCCCTACCGACGCAAAGGGCAGCCGGCCACCACTGTAAACCCTGCCCACTCTAACGACTAGAAATCCCCGTGAAGCCAAGCAAAGATTGCCACAACCTCCTATAAAAATTTTCTTTATTTTTCAAACTTAGGATTTGCAAAATCTAGTAAATGAAAAACTTCAGCAACATGACTCGCTGCACATAGCGTCTAATTCCAAACTCAGATACATCCAATTTACACTATATCCAAATATGGCAACCAAAGATACCAACATTTCACAAAACTACTTATGTACATACATATGTTTCTTTATACAAATGCAAAGTCTATTCTATATATATTCTTAATAACAACACTTGTACAACGCCAGACAACCTATCAGGCTCCAAATACTGCACTTCGCATTCGAAAATAGTTTTTAAAATACAAAATAATGAGCTAAACGAAATTCAAGGAGGTATGCTTTTATAAAAGGTTTATTCTAAAACATCTCAAAAATGTAAAACTCTCTTTTACAATTATTTTCCTAAGATTTTCTTTGCTTTGCTTGCTTTAAAAGTTTTCAAAACTTTTCTTTGCTTGTTTACTTGGTACTTTTGCTTTCTGCTTATACTTGCTTGCTTTTAAAAGTTTATAAAACTTTAATACTTGCTGTTATTATTGCTTTTTCTTTTAAAAGCTTATAAGACTTTATTGTTAATATTTAAAGTTTATAAACTTATAATTTTTCTTTGCTTTCTTGTTTTTATCTTGTTTGAAAAGTTTCTAAAAACCTTTCACAAACTTTGCTTTAAAGTTTCTCAAAAATTTTCATAACACTGAGACTGGCCTCAACCAAGATGCTTTGAAAATAGTCCACGAGCTGGTCAACCACTGACGAATCTCAACGTGGTTTCAGGCTCAACCGTCATTTAAACTCTTTCTAAGCCTCGGGCGACCGGAACCAATGGTTGATTTTTCAAAACTCGGTATATCATGCTCAGAAACATCAATCACCGAGCCTATTTTTTAATGCTATACTCCCAAATAAATACCTTAACCTGTGCTCAACCGTGTTTTATGACCTTTGTCCGCGCCACCTTTTCTATGGAATATGGTGGAATCTGACCCTATTTTCATCACCATACTTAGTTAGAGTTCCATGCTCTAGCACGTGTCACTAAAAACTTGTTAAAACGGCACTGCTTTTGCAAATTTTGTTTTGTTGTTTTGAAAATGGTTTTACAATTTAAAACCATTTCCGTTTTGTCCTGCTTCCTTTTGAAAATGGTTTAATTATTCAAAACCATTTGTTTACTTGCTTTGCTTGCTTGCTTGAAAATGATTTAATTATTCAAAAAACCATTTTGTTTGCTTTTCAAAATGGCTTGAATCAAAACCATTAGCTTTCTTTTTTCAATTATAGCTTAAATCAAAACTATTTGCTTGTTAATTATATTTAAATCCAAAACCATTTGTTTGCTTTTCAATTATGGTTTAAATCAAAACCATTTGCTTGCTTTTCAACTAAATGTATGATTGGATGCATCCGAACTATTACTTGCTTTCTAAACTCATTGCTTTAAACATGGTTTAACAATTCAAAACCATTAAACACCAGTGTAAAACAATTTATAATATAATACACTAGTATTTGGAAAATGAGTTTAGAACACTCACCCTTGCTCGTTTAACTTGAGCACGCTCCACACTTATCCCGCCTCGCTTTAACCTACACACCAACCGAATACGACGACAAATTAACTGCCATAAATCTTACATAACTAACTACCTTATATTTAGCCTTCAGCTATCTTCTTTGTACTATTTGAAGCTATGTGCTAAGGCTCATCCTCCAATCGGGAATCTACCCAATTGAGCACCCAACTCAAGCACGTCCAACAGAACTTGGATTATCATGCTGTCTAAAAGCCAACCTAGAATTTTGATCAGAATGCCCCACTTTGAGTGAATTTCTAGGACACTTAGGTAAGAATTTTGACTATTTTCATTTCTTAGCTCAGTTCTCAAGTCTAGCTTAAGTAGCCACTTGAATCACTTAAATCGGATAAGAAATGAGCAAGGCGACTCAAAATACAAACCCGGTCGAAATAGGAAAAACAGGTGTAATCTAAGACACCAATCGTTCATGTATTCCAGACACTTTGTTGTGGGTGTACCAAGACACTACTGTTCATGTACCGTACACCTTCCGAAATTTGCCCAAATTTTGTTATTTTTCCCACTCTTTAATGCTAATTCACTTCATACACTTCTATAATTCATAATACTCAAAAACCAACTGAATTATCTAAAACAATTCCAATAACACTTAAATGGTGCTATAACCTCAAACCTCAAACTAGGTAGAATCAAGAACTCACCTAGTTCACTATTTTTCGTTCCACCCACCTTATATCCTGCTTCCTCTACACCAACGCCACCCGTCCCACCATCCATGCCTGTGGATGTTTCCACACAACCCTGTGATCAAAGGAGAAACTAATTCCATCCAAAACCTTAGTATTCATATTTCAAACCCAAAAAAATAAGAATTCCATACTCATCTTCTTCTCCTCTTCCTTCTTCTTCCTTCCTCTTCCTCTTGCTCTCGTCTCCTCCTTCTCCTCAAAACCGTGAAGCCCTAATCCTTTCGAGACCAAAAATGAAATTGGTTTTATTTCCCATTTTTATAATATCAACTTTTCACACTGGTGAATTCAGCCTCATCTTTAACATGCACCTAACTTTTGAAATTCCTACTACGCCCATCTCTACACTTAATGATTTTCTATATTCTTGTTTAATGACCATTGTACTGGGTTTAATACCACAATTTCCGGTTCCATAAACTTTCATTTCCTACTTTAGTCTCCAAAATACTACAAGGTGACACTTGGTACTTTATACACCCCATGATCATGTGTAATCGTAGGACTCTCCTGACTAGGGTGTTGCAAAACCTCCCTCCTTAGGAACATTTCGTCCTCGAAATGAATAAACTAAACTCCAAACAAAAGGGAAGGAACATACCTCATCCCGGAAATAAACGAGGGTACCGATGGCGCATCCGGCCCCGGCCCCCAAGTAGTCGCCTCCTCATGATTCTTCCATAAGACTTAACCAAAGGGGATCACCTGCTCCTCAATACCTGCTCTTTCGCGATCCATAACCGCATGCCTCCCAAGTCAAATTTCTTTTAACGCACTCACGCTTCTCTCAATACATGGTTGATCCCGGATATATTTCCTCAACATCAAATATGAACATCATGAATCCTTGATAACTCCTGGGGTAACTTCAACTGTGAAGCCACCGTCCCACTTGCCTCATAATCCCATATCCCAATATATCTCGACTAAGCTTGCCTGCTTCCCAATCTCAACACACCTTCCAAGGTGAAATCTTCAAAATATTCTTCTGGTCACTCCATCTCGAACTACAAGTCTCTACGACTTGTCCGCATAGCTTTTCTCTCGGCCTATCTCTTGCTATCTTTAGGGTTATCACGAACAACTTTCACTTTCCTCGAAGTGATCTATACTAAATTGTGGCTACAGTCTTCTTTCACTAACCTCATCCCCAAAGACACCTAGCCGACATTTCTACCATACAATGCCTCAAACGGAGCCATTTCTATACTCGGCTTGATAGCTATCATGTGTGCAAACCCATTAGTGCCAAGTGAGTATCCCAAATTTTCCTTTAAATTCCATCACACAAGCCTCAAGATATCCTCTAACGTCCGAATAATTTCCTGACCGGCCATCCGTCTCGAGGATGAAATGTCGGCTAAAGTGTAGGCGAGTACCTAACGCTGCTTTGCAAACTAAAGCCAAAACCTCGATGCAACTCGGGTCTCGACCGACACTATAAAATCGAACCCCATGGAGTCTCACTATCTCATCTACATACACTCAACTTTTCCAATGAATCTTCAACATTAACGTAGAAAATGAGCAGACTTCATAATCGATCTACTATCACCCATCGCATCATGTCGCCTCTAAGACGTGAAAGACCCGTAACAAAATCCAAGAATCTTTTCCCATTTCCACACTGGTCAGGGAGTAATCAGATCTTCCCCCGCGTGCCTCCGATGCTCGCTTCACCTCGCCGACAGTGTTAGGCACCTAGAAACGAAACCTGCGATCTCTTTCTTCATCCCATTCCACCAGTAATGTTCTTTCAAAGTTCTATACATCTTGGTACTACCTGGATGCATAGCATGCTGCATGAATGTGCTTCTTCCATAATGTCTTCTTTCGCCCGCCATACTGCACACACATTTCGTCTCTTTCACTATCATGTCATTGCCCTAACTGGTAAACCGGCTTTTCTTTTCTTTTTCTATCTCTTCCTTAAGCTTAATCATCTCGTGGATCCTGGGCGATCGCTCTCGCTTAGAATCGGTCCACTAGGAGCGGCCTAACATAAACGTACAACAAGGCTCTAAATCCTCACCCAATATCACCCTAAAGCTTCCTTGATCTACCAATAATGGCGTATAACCCGATCTCATGTGAGACAAAGAACTCTCTGGTCGCTTACTCAAGGCATCTGCTACCACATTAGCTTTTCCTATATGGTACTCGATCGCACAAATGTAGTCCTTAATCAACTCAAGCCATCTTCTTCGTTTCAAAGCGACTTTCGTGAAAATATATCATGACTCTATGATCTATAAATCCTACAAGGAACACCATATGCTAATGTCTCCATATTTTGCAAACACGACTCGTCGTGCTTCCAAGTCATGTGGTAATTCTCCCTCATGTTTCTTTAGTCAGCCTAGAGGCATATGCAATCACCCTATCATTCTCGCATCAAACACAACCAAGGCCTCGCTTGAAGCATCACTATAAACCACATATCCATCTTTCTCGATCAAGTAAATCTAAAACTGGGTCAAGTCAATCTACCCTTCCAACTCAAAACTCAAGTATGTGCTTCTACCCATCATACTTAACATCTTTCCTCATACTGGGCCGGGCCACATCTGAGAACCCCTCAACAAACTTCCCGTAATACTTTACTAAAACCAAGGAAGCTTCACCGACACATTCTTGGTGAGCTCCACTTACCATCATTTCTATCTTCTCGGGATCCACACTGACCCCATCACCGAAATCACACGACCTAGGAATGCCACTCATTTGAGCCAAACCTAATAATTTGCTCAACTCGCATACAACCTGTTCCCACCCTTAGGTCCTAGACACAATCCTCGTGTTCCGGGTCGTTCCTCCAACTACCCGAATACACTAAGATATCATCGATAAAAAACTATGACGAACCTATTCAAGTACTAGCTTGAATACTCTACCATCAAATCCAATAACGCCGCCGAGCATTAGTTAAACCAAACGGCATCATTAAAACTCATAATGCCCGCGTAGCGTGTCCCGAATGCCATCTTAGGTACATCACCTCATGCACTTTCACTTAAGAGAACTCGGAGCTCCCCATGGGGATATACTCGGCCTAATGAATCCCTTACTCAACTGATGATACCCCGACCTCAAGTCTATCTTTTTGAGTATACCAGACCTCGAGTTGATCAAATAACTCATCAATTGTGAGGATACCGACAAGTGATGGTAACTCATGAACATCTGTAACGGCACACAACCGCAAACTCCCATCTTTCTTTTTCATGAAGAGAACTGGAGCTCCCATGGGGATATACTCGCCCTAATGAATCCCTTTACTCAATAAACTTTCTAATCGGCTTAAGCTCCCTCAACTCAGGAGCCATCCTATAAGGAGGAAACGGGAATGGGCCTACCCCGGGTCAAATCAATAAGAACTCCACTTCTTCTCGAGGTAATCCCCGCTGATATCATCCGGAAACACATCTCGGGAACTCTAACAACTCGGAATCTCATCCAATATAGTCCCTCCCTTCCCTGCCTCCACCACATAAGCTAGATAACCCCCGACAACCCTTACGCAAAGATTCTTCCGTGCTATCATGGCGAGATCATACAGAAGATAACTCTACTTATTCCTCCGAACTTTACCTCCAATTTCCCCGCCTATTCAAATTTTACTTCCTTTTATAACAATCCAATGTGGGTTTCATGAAGGATGTACCTAATCCATACCGAACCACATCAAAGTCCCTCATATCTAAAGCTACAAGATCCGCTGAACTCTGTCCCCAATCGAACTCTACTATCTCCTCGACCACTCGTCTCGCGAATGGACTTCCGTAACCGAGGGAAACCCTGCGACCCCCAATGGTCGGGTCTCTATCTGAAACGATCTAAGAATGGGCTTCGAGGCAAATGAACGCGCAGCTTCCTGGCCCAATAAGGTATATGCATCATGACTGGGCGCGATACACACAAGGACTGTCCTGAAATGCAGATCCGCACTACGGAAGTCACAACATATACTCGTTCGAGTGCGAGTCTCTCGTCAGATCCCCGGGCACCGGCTTGCTCTTCTACCACGCACCGCCTGCCGTGCCGCCCCCTCTACTGGGAAACCTCTCCCGGTCGACTTTGTGTGTCGATCTCTCAGATCGGGTAGCTAGACTGGCTACTGATGTCTCCGCACCAATCAGCTGAGGGCACTCCCTAATGAAATGGCCTTCCTGGCCACAGTGGAAACACCCTGTAATGAATCTCCTACACTCTATGGCGTCGCTTCGACACATATGACAAAGGGGAGGAATACTGGGTGCCACTGCTTAGCAACCTGGGCTCACCGATCCTCGACTAGAGATATTCTAATTCGCACCTCTACTCTATAACCTCCGCCTTGTTCCTGCGCACCCTGAAGAACTCCTCAATTTTTGAATCCTTATGCTCAGGAAAGAACCTATCGTTGAACTCTACTGGAATCTATCCCACAGATATGCCACCAGTATACCTCCCTTTCTACTCTGCAAGATCCCCACCACCTTAGCCCTTCTCCATTAGAAAACCGGAAAACAAGACTCTTTTGCTCATCTCCGTGCAGCCCATAACTCCAAACTTCTAGGTGGCGGTGGAGGTCAAGGATCGCCGATGTGTCGCTATGGCTACTATCCGTGCAACTGCGGCCACTTGCTCACTGCAAACAATCCCGGCACTTGAGCTCCTTCGGTGGCCTGCATGGTCCACCCTGACCAAGCATCGGGAGGCTGATCTACGAGGCGTAGTGGAACCTACTACATGCTCAACTCCTCACAGTACATCAGATGCTCGAAACCGCCGAATCTACTCTCCCAGATCTAATCTCACGTCCTCTTCCCACATAGTGCTAAATTTCAAAATATCAATTGTTTAATACTTTGAATCACTCTGATATGTATGTACTCTGTTGAACATGCATGGTCAGCGGTATTACTTATGCTCTCCGATATTCTCAATGATCGACACACCCCCACTTCTCTACCGGCTTACAGCGGTTCCCACCACGTGCAAATCGCAAAGATGACTCGCCACATAGTCTAATTCCAAATCCTGTATACATCCAATTTACATTATATCCAAAATATGGCAACCAGCATACCAACACATTCTCACAAAATTATACTATGTACATACATATGTCTCCCTATACAAATTCAAAGTCTATTCCTTACATAATATCTTAATAACAACACTCAGACAATGTCAGACAACCCTATCAGGTTCAAATGGGCCTTCCTCGTACCGTGACCGGAAAATATTTTTAAAATACAAAATAATGAGCTAAACGAGCTCAAAGAGTGTATGCTTATAAAGGTTTTGCTTTTCCTGAAAACATCTCAAAAATGTAAACTCTCTTTACAATTATTTTCCGAAGATTTTCTGCTATTGCTTTAAAGTTTTCAAAACTTTCTTTTGCTTGCTTGCTTTGTACTTGCTTGCTTATACTACTTGCTTAAAAAGTTTATAAAACTTTTAATACTTGCTTGCTTGTTTTGCTTTGCTTTTCTTAAAGTTTATAAGACTTTATCATTACTCATAGGTTTATAAAACTTCTTATAATTTTTCTTTGCTTGCTTGCTTGCTTTATCTTGTTTGAAAAGTTTCTTAAAACCTTTCACAAACCTTTACTTTAAAAGTTTCTCAAAACTTTTTCATAACACGGGAGCCTGGGCTCAACCGCATGCTTTCAAAATAAAATCCTTACAGAGTTCGCTCAACCGATCGCTTTGAAATCTCAACTGGAGCCCGGGCTCAACCGCTTGCTTTAAAATCCTCCTAAGCCTCGAGCGAACGGAACCAATGGTTGATTTTTCAAAATCAGATATCATGCTTGTAAAACATCGAATTACTGAGGCCTATTTTTTTCGTTTATACCCTAGTGAACACGGAATTGCGGCTCAACTGCAACTGGAAGGACCTTTGTCCGCGCCACCTTTTTTCTGAATATACATCTGGACTCGTGTCGCCATCACCATACTCTTAGTTAGAGTTCCATGCTCTAGTACGTGTCACTAAAAGTCTAGCTAGCACTTAAGGCTTGTTTTAACAAATTTTCTTTTTGCTTGCTTGCTCTTTGAAAAATGGTTTTACAATTTAAAACCATTTGTTTATTATGCTTTCCTTGAAAATGGTTTAATTATTCAAAACCATTTGCTTACTTGCTTCTTTGCTTGCTTCGCTGTTTGAAAATGATTTAATTATTCAAAAACCATTTCGTTGTTTTTCAAAAATGTATTTAACTCAAACCATTAGCTGTTTTTCAATTATGGCTTAAATCAAAACCATTTGCTTATATCATCATGAGTTTAAATCAAAAACCATTTGCTTGCTTTTCAATTATGGTTTAAATCAAACCACATTTGCTTGTTTTCAATTAAATGTATGATCGATGCATCAAAACCATTACTTGCTTTCTAAACTCACGCTTTAAACATGGTTTAACAATTAAAACCATTAAACACCAAAGGTAAAACAATTTATAATATAATACACCAGTATTTCGAAAACGAGTTTGTAACACTCACCTTTGCTTGCTGTCTGAGCACAGCCCACACTTATCCCGCCTTTGCTTTTAACCTACACACTCAACCGAATACGACGACAAATTAATCGCCTATGTAATCGCATAACTTAACTTACTCCTTATACTTAGTCACTATCTCTTTGTACTATTTTAAAGCCTAGCGCGCGGCTGCTCTATCTCCAACTGAATCACCCACCCGGAGCAATCGTAAACTCGCCACGTCCAAACAACCCGATTCATTTCTATGTCCAAAGCTGAACCAGAATTTGACTTGCACATGGCCCCACTTTGAGTGAATTTTTTAGGACACTTAGGATCAGAATTTGATGATGCCTATTTCTCAGTTTGGTTGTCCTTAGTCTAGCTTCATGTACCTACTTGAATCCACCGTTCAAATCGATATTAAATGAAAGCAGCGCATGGGCTAAATACGAAACTGGCTTGAAATGGAAAATGAATATAAAATTTGCGACACCAATGCTCATGTACCCACACTTGCTTGTAAGGTACCGCACACACTGTTCATGTACCGGTACACCTTCCGGGAATTTTGCCCAAAATTTGTTATTTTCCACTTTTGATGTTAATTCCATACAACTCTATAATTCATAATACCCTCAAAAACCAACTTAATTCGATCTAAAAACAATCCCACAACACTTAAATGGGTGCTATAACCTCAAACTCAAAACCTTAGGTGAACTAAGAACTCAATCTAGGTCCACCAATTCTTTTAAACCACCTAATTTTGATGATTCCATGTTTTTTACATCAATCGGGTTTACTTCATAACCCCAACACCAAAGGTTGGCATGTTTCACACAACTCTAGACCCCAAAGGAGCAGAAACTAATCTCCATCAAAACCTTAGGGATTCATATCAAACCCAAAAAATAAGAATTCCATACCTTGATCTTCTCTCCTCTTTCCTTCTTCTTCCTTCTCTTCCTCTTGCTCTCGCCTCTCCTCCTTCTCCTCAAAACCGTGAAGCTCCTAACTCGAGACCAAAATGAAATTCTTGGTTTTATTCTACTTTATAATATTATCAACTTTTCAATAATTTGTAACTAGCCTCATCTCTTTAATATTGCACAATTCCAAATTTAAAATTCCTCTAATACAACATCTTACACTTAATGATTTCTATATTATTTGCTTAATGACCATTGTACCCTTGGGTTTAATACCAATTTCTGCTCCATAAACTTTCATTTCTACTTATTCCAAATACTACACAGACACTTGGTACTTTATACACTCTACAAGATTACGTACTGTAGACTCTCTCGGGACGGGGTGTTACATTTGTATTATTTACTTCAGGCAATTTAAATCCTTCAAGGATTTTCATTTATATATATATATATATATATATATCATTATCTATGGATCCTTATAGATAAGTTGTGATGACATCCATGAGACACATATCTAGTCCTTCGTAGACTCGCTGCTTATTAGGAAAACTAAAGTAATTACGTCCATGACAAGAGAATATGTTTCCTCATAGTCAATACCAGGTCTCTGTATAAACCTTGTATTACTAATCACGCTTTATATCTTATGATCTCATTATTTTCATTGCGGTTTCATACAAATACCCATTTGTACCCAACAGGTTTTACACCTTTATGTATTTGGACTACAAGTCCTAAAACGTCTCGTTTCATTAACAAGTTTAATTTTGCATGCATATCTTTTTTCCATTTTGTCCAATCATTTCTATTTCGACATTCTTCCACATTTTATGGATCGGGGTCCTCATCATTTCTTATGATGTCTAAGTCTATTTGGAAAGAAAAAATATTATTGATAATAACTTTCTTTTGATCCCATTTTTCTCTATTATGCACGTAATTTAGTGAGATCTCATAATTTTCAGGTACCTGCATCTCTTCAAGGGCTATTTCTTTATTTCAAACCTCTTCAGGGGTCTTTTGTTCAATATATGTCTCTACAAAGGCCTCTTGTTCATCATATACCACTTCAGGGGCTTTTTGTTTATCATATGCCTCTATGGGGTCTTTGTTTATCATAATTCTCTTCAGGGTATCAATTTCATCAGGCTCTCCTTCCAAGGAGTTATATCTCTTTTAAAAACCAATAGTCTCTCTACGCTGCGCGCATTTTAATAATCTTCTAATCGCCCTTCAGTGGACATCAATTTGTGCCAGAGTATCTGTAGCCGTAATATGTGACTCTGCCACTTTTTTGTATCAATAAAAGCATCCGTAATTGATTTTGTATTTTGCAAATGGAATTAACCTCGAACTTCCACCATATTGATTTGAACGAGATCAAAATGAGACATTGTAGATGCATTCCAAGTAATTTCGTCATATTTTAGAAATGACTTTTTATCCTTAATGGAGGGAATACACTCATT
>JAEQBH010008247.1:0-67167 GCA_016808115.1 Tetrastigma voinierianum
TAATACATGTTATGTCAAAAACCATCAAGCCACAAACCGGCTTCTTCAAAATCGACCTCAAATGAGATGTCTCCTCGAGCGCTCCTTACTGAAATAAAGGGGTCCACGACGGGGCAGGCTAAAGCTTCCGATGGAGAATGCGCCCTAAGTGGGCTACTCACCACCCTAGAAAATTCTGCAGTGCAATGCTCAGAAATCAAACACACACTCAAGTAAATACGTGATCCTACTTGAATGTCTACATGTCATCCCCATGTCCCTGAGTCCTCAGAGCTCACTCACGCACTATTATGTATGAAAATAATCATTTCCAAACAAAACTTTTGTTCTTGAAAATATACTACCGAAATATTCGGTAAAAATATGAGACTACCCTCTCAGGAATGAATTATGGTTGATGAGCTCCAAGAAGCAGTCATGGTCACAAATCGAAATGATCACATTGGCCCGTCTCGACCCGATTCTAGGAATATCATCCTGCCAATTCCTTTACCATAAAACTATATCAGTTTTACAAAAATACCTTGTCATGCACTCACACCTAATTCTAGGCTACCGGTGCATATGAAAATGCATTATGCCATTTTCAAAATCATTTACACCATATGTCGATATGTATTTTCAATCTTCTATGATTACGCATATAGATTCAACACATCAAGCATCACTGATTTTAGCTCAAATTGGGCAATTCATAATTTCATCTCCAATGGCCTATGCTCACAATTATATTCCATATAATTGAGCAAATCACAATCTTTATTCCCAATAAGCCTATACATACACACAATTATAACCCAAATATTTGTGACTGTATTAATCCTCATTAAGCATTAACCTATTGATTTCTACACCACACCAAATCAAGTCACTCATTTCATACAATTTCATACCAAAACACTGGACAATTTCAATACCCAATTATCACAAACTGGAGATGTTTTACGAGTCCCAAAGCGAAATAAGTGGGCTGTCAGACAGCCCACACTTCCTACATCGGTTCTCTTGATGGAGCAGATTTCGTCAAATTAAGGTCTCACAATCACGAAGCATAATTTATTGTTCTTAAATTTATCACACGAAACCCATAGCAGTCCATACACCTGCTGACTACGGACTGCCCTCATGGTCTAAAAAATTCCTGATGGGTCCCATGTTTTGGGACCGATGTTCCCATTCTAAACTGTTTCTCATATCAACAGCATGCATTTAAAGCAATTTTGGTGAAATAAAAACACCCAAAACGGCCCCTAATTTTAAGGGCGTCACGGATGGGAGAAAAATCACCAGAATTTCTAACAATTCGGTCCCATGTTTTGGGACCGATCAAAGGGCCCCTCACGGCCTCCAAACCAAAACATGAAAAACCCCTTAAAAATGGGAATAAAAGCGCAAGTAGGAGAAAATCCTACCTCTTGGGGTTGTCAAAACTCATAGACCCGGGGTCCACGCGCCTTTGCTCGCGTGGAACGTTCCTCCCTTCTTGCTCCGTCGAGAATCAGCGGTCAGGGTGCGTGTATTTCTAGAGAGAGTCGGAGACTCTCTCTCTAGAATCCTCATTTAACTCCTCCGCCCTCACGCATCTCCCCAAAGCCAAACCCACGTTTTCTTTGTTTAAGTGGAGAAGAAGACTATTCTTCTCAAAATTACAAGTTTGCCCCTCATTTAATCAATTAATTCCCTTCTTTACGGATTTGATTTTTGGCACTATCTACGTAGTCCATTTCATTATTTCTCCTCATTTTCCTTATGGTACATGAGTACATACTATATCAGCACTTTAAATTGGCATCGAACGATTCCTGACACCAGAAATGCGATGCCTCGAAGCGTCACGGAGGGAAGCTCATTGTCTCTGACTAATTAGAGCACATGTGCTAACTAGATTTCGCGAGACGAGATCGACAGGTACAATCAGTTTCGGTCATCAGAGTCTGAAGGTGAAGTACGGACTTTTAGCGAAGTAAGAATTTAATTTTATAATCAAAATTCTGATTTTATGCCTTATTCGAAATTAGATTTCTCGGTCTTACGGACCTTCTGGGTCATTGGCCTCTTTGATGCTGACACTACGTGCCCCAATCTCACCTCGATGACGGAGACTCACACTTCTTGAACTTGGCGTATAGCGATGATATCGACAAGTAAAAGCGATCCTCAGTGATACTCATGCTCCCGCTCTGTAGGAGTAGGTCGAATATCATCCACGAAGCTACGACAAGCTGATCTAAATAGGGTTGGAATACCCTATGCATGAGGTCCGTGAATCTTCTTTGGCGCATTCGTCGTCAGAGGCATCACGAAGTAAACTCATGAAATGCCCACGTCACAGCGTCTGCGCCGTCTTAGGAATATCATCCAACCCTCGGTGATGGTAACCGGTCTGAAGGTCTATCTTGGAGTAGACCGCGCTCCTCTCAACTGATCCAAATAAATCATCAATCCTCGATAGCAGTGCAGATTCTTGATCGTAACAGGTTCAAGCTATCGGTAGTCAGCTATACGGTCGAAGGAGTCTTAATCTTTCTTGCCCGCAAATAGAGCTGAGCCACAGCAGGAGGTGCTCGGTCTAATGAACCCCTTGTCAATAGCTCTGTAACTAGACTACGCGTTCCTGCCAGCTCAGCTGGTGCCATCTGTCTTGGTCATAGAGATGGAGTGAAATGCTGGTGTAACTTCGATGCAAAGTCGACCACCACATGTGGAGGTAGTCGGGTAACTCATACGGAAAAACGTCACATACTCGCCTGGCTGGAGGTAGAGCCAGGTGAGACTCTCCTAAGATCCTCTAAGGTAAGGCTCATTGAGCCAACCTTGGTATCCACGACACCTAGACTCGTATACTACGTGGCAAAATGCCATGCTTGTCTCCACGAAATACCACCGCGATGCGAGTCTAGATGTGGCGGTAACTCTCACTGCAGCTCGCGATCGATAATGACCACATAAATTTGTCGACCCGATCCATCCCCGGGATGACATCGAACTCACGACATATCCAGACCCTCGGGTCCTTTATGCGTCAGAGTCTGAGATCTCCATTTCGCAGCCTCGACATATCTCGTCCCTATTCTCATGCCCTAATCCCTAGGGGAGAACTCACGTACAAAGGCTCCTCTGGGTCTGACCTGCAAGCCCTGACTCGATCACAGGCGATCACGTATTGAATGAATCTGAAGCCACGAGATCAAATAACACTCTTGCCCATGGCGAGATAGCAAAAGCGTACCACTGCTATGGTAGGTGATCTAATGTTTCGGCTGCGGTGTGGCTTGGCGCGTAGATACGCCCACGAACCCACGGGTCCACTTTTGTGAGCCCCGGAGTCCTGCACGCCTCTACTGCTCGTGCCACGGCCTCTCGGGCTACGTGAGAAATGTGGGGTGCAGTGTAGTCCCCTGAAAGCCGTGGTAGCTCATCGCTGTCTTATGTTGTGGAGGAATGTGCATGTATTCTCTCTGATGCGCTCTTGGCCCCGGGATGCGGTGTCCCGAAACCTGGAATCTGTCTCACAGGCGATCCAGGTCTCGTGTCCAGAGTCTGCGGCTGATGGAAGCACACCATACGTCTGCCGACTAGCGACTCTCATGCGTCTGCTGACAGAGGCAGCTCTCATCGTCCTTGGCCGAGATGGTAGGTGACTCTGGACCCTCGCGAGACTAGGGCCCTCTGTCTCTTCCATTGGCTGGAGGAAGGCGAGGCGTCGCCCCATCTTACCAACACTAAGCCTCCCAGGGTGTTAGGAGCATCCTTCATATCTCTGTCAGTCAGGTGATACAAGCCATGGGGAATCCATGTCCTGTGAAGTGGGGTCCACTACAATCCTAGCCGCAGAATGGACAGGCCTCGGTCCGATTCCTCGAAACCTCCCTAAACCTTGTGCGTCCGTGGCAACGTAGTCATCATAGTCGGCTAACGCAGTGAGATCGAGGCCCGTGGTCATATCTTGTCATGGCTCCTGCCGGCTCCTGGAACTCCGAGGCTTTGGCGTGTCGCGATCTGGAAAGTACTTTGCTCATGAGCAGACTCCACGGAACTGCCCCGTGGCTCATAGTCTACAGGTCTCTGAAATGCAACCCCGTCCGCCCCATGTCGGGCCTGGCCCTCGTGGAATACGTAGGCTGGGCTAGATCGTATCGGGTGATCTCCATGTGGCCTCCAATCTGCTGTGGTTCTCATCTTTGCATGAACCAGTGGTGCGCCTGCATCGGTCTCCTCCCCCCCGGTCAAATGTCGGTGATGCGCTGCGAGATCTACGGAGGTTACTAGGACCTCACGACTATCGTACTGGCAGGTCTGTTATTAATGCATTTGCAACTGACCTCAACAAGGCTGCTGTGGTCGAATGCGGCGGCCGATCATATGTCGGTGGTGACCCCGGGCGCCACGTGGATGTCCTCGGCGTCCTCGCCCCTCTCTACCTGTATCCTCTGCAATCCAACATAGTGGGTCCAAATAGGCTGTCCCTGATTATCCTCAGGGCATAAGCACGCCAGGACACTAATCTGACACAATTACAGGCGTATACATCAAGTTCCTATATTTTATAGTACGTAGGACAATTTATCATCCACAATTTAAATCAATTTGATCCACAAAATTTTATATATATTTTTTTAAATTGCATTTTTCGAAATTTTTTTTTTCAAATTTTATTTGATTTTTTTTTAATTAATTTAATTAATAAAAAAAAAATTTCGAAAAATTTTATAAGGAACAGTGTTTATGAATAGTGTTCATGAACCGGGCCCAAACGGTGACCCTGAAATATCATCGATTCGAAAATCAGTCCAAAAACCCGGCTGATGCTGGCGCCCAATGAGCCTAAGCGGCACGCCCAGTCTTGCGGCCTTGCCGAGCGTAGCGCATGAGCGCTGTGCGTGTCGTGGCCGAGTGTCCCCGTGTTGCGTATAAATGCGCGGCCCGTACGTACCGTAAACCCAGCTAAACGTGCTTCAGCTTGCCAGTGCCGCCACGCCCCATAGCGCGCTCCGCCGCCGCGCCCGGCGCCAGCGCCCTTCGCCAACCGCGCTTCAGCCCTACCGCGCCCAGCCTTGCGTGTCGTAACCGCCAATGCAGCCGTACTCCCGCGGGGCCAGCGCCGTGTCGCGGCCGCGCTTAGCGTATCGTGGCGTAGGCCGCGGCGAGCTGCGCCCGGCTGCAACTCCACAACCTACTGCAGTATGATTTCAACCTACTGCACCAAATTTTTTTTTTTTTTCATGATAAATAAATTTTTTTTTTTTTTTTAATTCCAGCAGTATGAAAAACCACTAAAATCACTAAAATCATTTTTTTTTCCTCCCAATAAATTCATAATATATTCATAAAAATTTATTCCTCAGATTTTCTTCAACTTAGAAAATTATTTTTTCATCATCTAATAGGCTAAATAAATTTATAAAATTTATTCTTTTCATTCATTTTTTTTTTTACTTTACAACTAAACATATTTTCTACACATTCATGTGCTAATCATGACACATATCATTTTCACTTTACTCACACACCCAACATGGCAACACACCATTCACCAAACAACCAAATGATCCACACATGTTACAACATCAATCCATAGCATCACATGATCCGCAATCAAAACAAATGCGGTGTTGATTTTCTCTCTGATTGCCTTCCTACTCATACCTCACCTACATCATACCACAGGTGTGGTGATGGATACCTAACAGAGCTCCTAGATATTCGTATACCTAAAACTGTGATACCAAAGAAATTGTGGCGCCCCAAGGCAGGGGTCAGATTGACTACCGTCCTAAACCCACGCGGATGTAAGTGGAATTGGGTTACGAAGCGCCCGCCTTTAGAAAATCAGGCGAAGTCTCCCTTTTATGCAGGGGGAGCTCCTACCCCAGATACAGAACCTGTGCAAAACTGTCCCCAAACCAGGTCAATATATTAATCCCAGGGATAACAACATGGATAAAACGGCCACTTGGCCCATAAAACAATATCCATCAACCATATCAACCATGTCCCATAGTTAAGAGTAGTAAATGGCTCTTATACAACGCATATATCAAAATAGAGAGTTCTAATACATATGGAAAACCCATAAAGCCACATCAGAGCTTTCTTGAAATTCGGCTCTAGGATGGGCCGTCCCATGCGGCTCCCGGTACACACGTAAAATAAAGGGGTCCACGGGTGAACTGCAAAGCTCGATAGGAAAATCATACTAAGTGAAGTACACTCTACCACTAAGTGCGTCTGTGTTCCAATTTTAAACAAACATTCAAGCAAATGCATGATCCTACTTGAATGTCATGACCCGACCTTCAGTCCGAGTCCTCACCGACTCTCTCACTCGCCTAAGCCTTGTATGAGAATTAATATTTTATTAATTGGACAACCCTCAATGTATATATATCAATTGGAAGTAAGCTCAGACGATTGATATATATAAATTTGTACGTGGACTACCCTCAGATGAATATATATCAAGTGGTAGCTCAGACCGGTTTGATATATTATTTGAATTAGGACTACCCTCCAGTATTTTACATTATTGACAACCCTCGAACCATTTCTCTAGACTTGTCTCATGCACTAATTCCTATGGTCCTAGGATGTTCTGTGCGTATGGAATGCATATGGCCAGTTCAATCTGAGTCTAAACCACATACAAATATAAAAACATGAATATATTTACATAATTAAAATTAAATCACACAAAATGTTATGAAAATTATCATTTCAAACACAAGAATTAGCTCACTTTGGCTAATGTCCAAACACAAACAATTCGATTCGAATTACTTAATCAAACCAGATTTTCCCAATACATTTTTTGGGGCACCCTTCTAAGGCAGTAAAACCACCAGGGTTTTAATTTCTAGTTCTCAAATAATTTATCGGTTCATATATAAACCCGCATCTCATAGCCATTCCGGCCTCAAATCCATTCAACACACAATTCAAACCACAAAATCAACATTTTCATACCCACACGTAGTGGAGCAGCTACAGGCTGCTCCATTCAGTTTTAAAATTTGTATTAATTCGGTCCATGTTTGGGGCCAAGTCAATTTCATGGCTAAATCGACTCAAACATTCGAAAAACACTAAAAATGGGAATAAAACCCAAGTAGGGAGAAAATCCTACCTCGAGGAGTTTGAAGAAACTTACTAAAACCGGAGTCACGCGTAACTTTGTTCAGCGTCGTCGTTTTCCCTTCTCACCCCGAAGTCCGCCAACGGTCGGATTGTGTGCAAACTTAGAGAGCGCTCTACTCTCCTCTACAAAACTCTCTCAACGAGAGCCGGCTCTTTGGACCGAAAATAATGGCTTCTCCCACGTTTTTGGCTTGTCTTAGGGAGGGAGATGAAAGACTATTTACTCTTTTGTCTTTTATGACTTAAAAATCAAATCTCTAATGGCATGTATGTCCCTCTTTACCCAGTTTGATGGCCGGCACTACCTCGGCCGTCCATTTTTCATCATTTATCTGCTCATACCACTTGTAGTGCGTGATCACATGTTATATGTGGCTTCGTCACATCAAAACCCGATTTACGGCACCTGAAATGCGATGCCTCGAAAAGCGATATCGTACCGATTGTCGAGAAAATTCTGAAATTTTACGTGCTAACTGAATTTCGTGAGGCGATTCAACGGTGCAATCTGTTTCATCATCCGAGGTCCTAGAGTGATTCACGGATTTTTAACGTAATTACAATTTTGTAATTAAAATTACGATTTTGCCCTTATTCAGAGAATTGGAATTTCTAAGGTCTTACAATATCAAATCCTAAAAACCTAATATTTGTTTGAAACAATTTAGTGAGAGTGAGTTTTTGTTAGAGATTACTAAACCATTATCTCTTACAATTTTTTGAAAAATTTTAAATGTTTGAAATGTCCTCAATTGAATTTGAAAGCTATAGAACATCGTCAATGTAGCAATGAAATCCTGAGTGTAATTCCATTGAATATTTCATTCCATCCATATTTTTTAGAAATTACGAAGGGGCATTTTTGAGACAACGGCATCACGTTCCATTCATGTCCAAATGGAGCGATAAATGCGGTTTTGTATCTATCTTCTGGTTTTAATTTGAATTTGCGGAAACCGATTTCATATCAAATTTGAAAAAATTGTTGCATTATAAATCCTTTGAATTAAATCCTTTTTATTAGGTATTGGATACCTAATCCATTGTGGACTTTATTCAGTGGTTTATAATTAATCCCACTAACCTTGGAGTTCCTCTTTCTAATTCGAGGAAGCTTTTTTGGACATAAAAGGCTGCACAACTCCATGGTGAATTGACTAGGTCTTATAAGTTTTTTTATTTAAGAGATCATTAATCTCTTTTGCAATATTCAAGGAGTTCGGGACTCATTTGAATAGGTCTAACTTTAGTAGGAATTTGTTTTTCGAGGAGAAATCTTTTTCATATGGTAAAGAAACCATATCTTTGTTTTCTATTCAAAATGCATTTGGTATAGAAGAAACAGATTTTGCTCTATTTGTTTTGGATATTTTTATTCTTATTTGAATTTGTTATTTGTAAATTTTCTTGATTTTCTTATATTGTATTTCTTTCTGAAGAAATTTTACATGTTTTTGTTTTTGCTGAAGTAAAGAAATAAAATCTTGAACTTGATTTATTTCTTTAACTTCGATACCTCTTATAAATTCAAAAAGAATTTCTTGACCATTATATTTAGTTTTTAATCCTTTATTATCAATTGGAAAGAGATAAGATTATTAGGAAAGGAGTTCCTAAAACAATTTGATGACTTATATTTTTGACTAGTAAGAATGAAGTTTTAAATACAAATACCATTTTTGCAAATATGACCTTGTGGTATTTTGTATTGAACCTTCAAGGATCATTACTAGCGATTGATAATCTTTGAGATGTTTTTGCAAAATATACGGTGAGTTAATCCTTCTGTATACAATTTAAATCAACTCTGAATCAATTAAAGCTATAAAAACTAACATGAATCAGGTTGATTCTCAAAGTTATCTTCTTGTATATATCTAATTTTTATTACTATAGTCATACTATGGCACAAAGTTTCAACCTTCTTCATTTGTTTCTTACATTGAAATCTTCTTTTTAGTTTCTAAGTTGGTTTATTCTTTCTCCTAGTTTTTGTGTACAATTTTAATTCATTTATTTGAATTTTTATTTGTTTTTACTTCTTCACCAAATCTTGCAAAGTTACGAGGTTCACATTTTATAATGTTGAAACATATGCTTTCATTTGATAAGAATTTGATAGATTTATTTTAGGCTTTGGTTTGAATTTTTGTTGTTCTAAAACCTTTCTTACATATATTTGCTTTAGTCTCTTTGTCTTCTATCGATCCAATCATTTCAAGAAGTAATTCTTGATCAATTTGTTAACATATTTATTTGACATAAGCGATTTTCTATTTTCAATTTCTTTTTCATTTTGAATTTGTTTGATTTATCGAGTTTCCAAGATGAAGTATTATTCTCGAATAATAATCTTCTTCTTTATCACGATAAAACACTTACCTTGTTTTTTACAATTCAGGGCTATATATTCTTTTGACCACATTTGAAACATCTAACCTCTTTTATGATGTTTTTATTTTATTTATTCTCGGGGGTTTTTTGGATTTAAATTTTTATCTTTAAATCTTTTGAATTTTTATAAGGTAATTCTATATTTTAAATGCGGAATGGTAGATGAATAGTCTACTTCTTCTAGATTTAAGTTTGGCGAACATTTGATCTTGGAAGGAGTTCTGAATTTTCTAAATAAAATTAGAAGACCTTGCGAGAATATGATCTTGTTAAGTTTTTCTTTTCTTAGCTCAAAATTAATTTTGAACATTTCCTTATCATCTTATTATGGATAAGAGTTTTTACAGTTATTGTCGGTTTTGGACTATATATATATATATATATTGATATATACATATCTATATAGATATATAGATATCTATATATAAAAATATATATATATATATATATGAGAATATGTATATATATATATATATATATATAGATATATCTATTTATATATATATATACATATCTATACATATCTATTTATATATATATACATATCTATACATATCTATATATATATATATATATATATATATATATATATATATATATATATATATAAATCTATATATAGATATCTATATATATAAATCTATATATAGATATCTATATATATAAATCTATATATATAGATGTATATACATATCTATATATATAGATGTATAGATAATATATCTATATAGGCATATACATATCTATATATATAGATATCTATATATATATATATATATATATATATATATATATATATATATATATATATTTTTATATATATAAATATCTATATATCTATATAAATCTATATAGATATATAGATATTTATATATAAAAATATATATATATATATATATATACTAAAATATCTATATATATAGATATGTATATATCTATATAGATATATCTATATACATCTATATATATAGATATGTATATACATCTATATATATAGATATTTATATATAGATATATACATATTTATATATATAGATAACTATATATATATATATATATAGTTATCTATATATATAAGCTGTAATATATATCTATATATACCCCAAAACACAGAATTAAGATTGACTACCCATCAACCCTTCAGGAATACAAGTGGATGTCGCACGGGTTGCAGCGCCACTTCAGAAAATCGGGCGAGTCTCTTTGTGCAGGGAGCTCTACCCCAGAATACAATTCTTGTAAATAACACACATATCTGTCCCAAACAATCCAATATATGCAATATAATCCCGACATGAGTAAAATTGCCTCTTGGGCTCATAAACCAACATACTCATAAGATCAATTATCATAACTATTCTTGATTATCTCCCGATAATTCAATACTTGATAACACTTTGTTTTATACAAACATATATTAAAATCTACAATTCTAATACATGTTATGTCCCAAAACCATCAAGCCACAAGCGGCTTCTTCAAATCAACCTCAAAATGAAATTTGTCTCCTCGGCGCTCTACGTACTGAATAAGGGATACAATGAGTGAGCTAAAGCTCGTGGGAGGAAATCATACTAAGTGGGCTACTACGCCACCTAAGTGCGTGCAATGCTCTAAGTAAACACACACTCAAGTAAATACATGATCCTGCTTGAATGTCTACATGTCATCCCCATGTCACTAGTCCTCACCGACTCACTCACACTTGCCTAAGCCATGTATGAGAAAATAATCATTTTAAAACCGCCCGTTGTTCTTGAAAATACGCTACGAAATGTTCGGTAAAATAATGGACTACCCTCGAGTGGGTGGTTGGTGAGCTTTCAAGCAGTCCTTGGTCCTCATCGAAATGATCTGTTGGCCCGTCCCAAACCCAATTCTCAGAAATATCATCCTTTAAATTCCTTTCGCAACCATATCCGTTTTTATAAAAATACCTTGTCATGCACTCACTGCTCTAGGTTACAGTGCATATAGAAATACATTATGCCATTTTCAAACCATTCCACAAATATGACAATATGCGCATATTTTCAATCAACTACAATTACACGCATGTAATTCTATTGATATCAACCATCTACCCAGTTAACTCCACTGAGCAAATCATAATTTCATCTCGATGGCTGTGCTCACTGATTGCTATTCCATATAATTGAGCAAATCCTAATTTTTTTTTTTATTCCCGATGCTTTATACATACACAATTATATTCCATATAATTGTGACCTCATGTTAATCCTCATTAAGCATTAACTATTGATTTCTACACCACACCAAATCAAGTCACTCATTTCATACAATTTCATGCAAAACACATGGAGCCGATTTCGGCCCCTTTATCCACAAACCAGGAATTTGTTTACGATCCCAAAGCAGTAAGTGGGTGTCACGGGCGACCCACACTTCCTACCCAGGAGTTCCTCTTGGTGGAACCGATTTCCATTCCCAATTAGGTCTCCTAATCACCCAAAGCATAATTTATTCAATAAATTATCACAAAACACCCGATTCGGTCCCAAAGGAAACAAGGAAGTGGGGTGTCACGAATGACCCACTCATCCCCGTCAGTTCAATTTTTGAAACCGATTTCCATAGCTATTCGGTCTCATGCATACCAACATAAATTTAATACACAATTCTAACACAACAGCCCACAACAGTTTTCTGGTATCACGGACGGCCAGAATCTCCAAAAATTCACGGTCGGTCCCATGTTTTAAGGACCGATCCTATGGCCCATTCACAGGCTTTTTCACTTCTGTCTATGATTTAAAGCAAAAAATTCTGGAATTCTGTAGACACCCAAACAGCCCTAATTTCCTGCTTGGGCAGTCACGGATGGTGAGAGAAATCACGAGAAATTCTAACAATTCGATCCCATGTTTTGGGACCGATCAAGCAACCCCTCACGGCCTCAAATATGAAACATCAAAAAACCCTTAAAATGGAGATAAAACGCAAGTAGGGAGAAAATCCTACCTCTTGGAGTTGTCAAAAGCTTCGCCAAACCCGGGGTCACGCGTAGCTGCTCCGCGTAGAGCGTTCCTTCTTGCTCAGGTCGAAATCCGACGGTCAGTTGCGAGATAACTGAGAGAAGGAGGACCTTCATACTAAAATTGCCATTGAAGCCTTTGCATCACCAAATAATGCCCTTCGTTTTGCTCTTGGTGTTTAAGTGGAGAGGATATTTGCTATTTTTGTCTTCCTAGTCACTTAAAATCCAATTTCTATAATACCCATTATGTCCCTCGTTCTCAGTTGATATTCGACTACCTGGCGATCCATTTTCATCATTTCTCTACTCATACCACTTATGGTACATGAGTATGTTATATGTGGCACCGTCGCGTGAAAACCGATTTATGGCACGAGCCAGTGATGCCTCGGCGCGATGTCGACTCCATTGTCTCGAAAATTACGAAATTTGCGTGCTAGCTAGATTTCGCGAGATGATTCAACGGTACAATCCGTTTCATCATCCTGAGATCTAGAGAATTAATTCACAGTTTTAACCGTAATTACACTTTATGTAATCAAATTTACGATTTGCCCTTATTCGAGAGAATTGGAATTTCTCGGTCTTACAATATATATATATATATATATATATATATATATATATATATATATATATAGATATATCTATATATATATAGAAATCTATATATAGATATATCTATATATATAAATCTATATATAGATATGTAGCAGACTGAAATTCTTTATAGAACTATAAGAACGTGTTCAATACAAAAATTGTAATTACGGTTAGAAATAATATTATTCTCTAGATCTCGGATAACCTTTACTGCCGTTAGATCATCTCGAAAATCTAATAACAACAAGTGCAATTCTACTAAGGCGATTAAATTCGGCACGTTTTTAGAAGATAATCGATTTAAGTCTTGTCAAACTCGTGCTATCAGGCAGCCACGCCTCTCATCAATATATAAATATTGTGGTAGAGAAAACGTGAAAATGAACTGACAAAGACAGTCTTAGAAAATCCAAATACGAGAAAAGAAGGACATAAGATCATTAACTAAATCTTAAGTTGCTAAGAATGACATATTAGGGAATGGTTCTCGCTTCTTCTACATTGGGCCAAGAAAGGAAAAGAAACGTGGGAGCTAGGTGGAATGCAGGTGGCTTCAATGGGTTTCTAGAGGAGAGAGGTTTTCATTCTCCCAGAAACTCTGCGCGATCGAGGCCGGGTTGGACCGGCAGTGAGGAAGCGTTCTCTGTGAGCAAACTCTGGCGATGGACCGGACTGGACATGGCAGCCCAGAAGGTAGAGATTTTCTCCTACTGTCGTTTTATTCCCGATTTTAAGGGACCGTGTTTCGGTTGGACTGAGCTGGGTGGCTGATGACCTCCGGTCCCGAGCATGGGATCGGGTGTGAGAATTTCTTGGGATTTTTGGGTTGGCCGTGACTGCCCAGAACTGAAGTGGGCTGTTTGTGTGGAAATTTGAGTATTAAAATGCATGCTTGAGATGATAAAGGCGGGAATGGGCAGCATTACTAAAACATGGGGCCAGGAAGTGTTAGAATTTTGGGAGGCCATTGGGCAATCTAGACCTTGTTGATTTGTTATGGGTCTTTTGTGATAATTTATTGATAAATTATGCTTTGGTGTTTATGAGAACGATGATAAGAAGTCGAGTTCCAAAAGTGAAAGCCCAGAAGTTAGACCAGTGGCGAGTGGACGAGGCTGCTGGCAGGTTTCGAGATTGTTAAAGAACGATCCGGGGTTGTGAAATGGGCCATAAATGTCGATGTGTTTCTAGCGAGTATCTGGCGGGGAATGGCGTGGATTCTTGGGTTCACAAGGTGAGCCGGGTTGATTTGTGATTTTTCGGGAATATTAGTAGGGTTTCAGCCCATTCTAAACCGACAGTCTTGAAATATATTTTCGTGAAATTATGTGTTTGATTAAATGTTGAATCAGTGCTTGTGTTTGAACATTAGCGAAGACTAATTTTGATGTGTGAAATGATAATTACATAACATGTTGAATTTAATTTTATCGATATATTCCATATTTATATATTTGCATGTGAGTAGACTGAATTGGGCGCATACATGCATTCCGTATACCTTTACAGGAACATCCTAGGATGATAGGAGTTAGTGCATGAGATGAGTCTAGAGGAAGAAAGTGGTTCGGAGGCGATACAAATAATGATCGGAGTAGATCAGACTAAATAATATATCAGTCGGAGCGACGAGTTGATATTTATTCATCGGAGGGTAGTCCACAAACTAAATAATATATCAGCGGAGTCGGGCTGGCCCCGGTTGATATATATTCATGGAGGGTAGTCACAAGCAGTGTATATATCAATCGTCGGAGCGGCGATTGATATATATTCGCCGGAGGAGTTGCCCACTAATAAAATGATAATTCTCATACGAGGCTTAGGCGAGTGTGAGAGTCGGTGAGGACTCGGGATGAGTTGGTCGTAGACATTGGGTAGGATCCTGTCGTTTGGCGGATGTTTGTTTAATTTGGAACATTGCGCTGCGGCAGTGGTGGTAACTGACAGGAAGCGTGCGCCTGCGGGCTTTAGCTCACCCACGTCGTGATCCCACCACACCGGTACGGGGGAGCGTGCGAGGAAGGAACGACTCTCACAGAAGACCGTGGATTAGAAGAAGCGGATTTTTGGCTTTGGCAACGATATCTACATGTATTAGAATTTTCCACGAACACAATATATGTTGTATAAATAAAAACGTTTGAACTCTTGTAACTGTGGGTATATAGTTGAATTCATAAGTTAGTATGCATTATATGAGTATCGTTTGGGCCCAAGTGGCATAATACTCATGTGATTTGATCTCTTGGATTATATTGAATATATTGGTACTTGGGACAGGTTCATGCGGTATTTTAGTGGGTGAGAGCTCCGTGCAAGAGACTTTGCCGAGTCTAAAGTAGTGTCGGGTGGCTTGGAGCTCCGCAGCTGTGCGAGGTTGGCAGGTAATCAGCAGTTCGAGGACACTGAAGAGCGATCATGGATTTGGTATCGAGCTTAGGTATCACGAATACCTAGGGAGCTCGGGTTGGGTATCCATCACCACTAGGTGTGGTTTGATGTTGAGTTAGGTATGGGATTACCTAGGAAAATCACGGGACAAAACTAGGACACTACGTGCACATGCGTTGATGTGTTTTGGGTGATTTGATGAATTGTGTGAATGGTATGCTTACCATGTTGTGGGATGAGATTGATTGTATTGTATGTGAAAATATATGCATAACATGAATGATGGTGTGTATGCCATGTAGTATCTAAGATGAGTATGTGTGTGTGCTTAAGTGATTAGCACATGGAGACGTGTAGAAAATATTTAGAAAATATTTTGAGTTGTACAGTGTACAAAACTGGAAAGGAAAATGAAGAAAAAAAAATATATATTTGAATTTTTAGTGATTTTTATGATTTTCTAGTTAGCTAAAATAATGAAAAAAAAATATATATATATATATATATATATATATATATATATATAATTTATAAAGAAAAAAATATGAGTGCGATTTTGAGTGGAGCTCTTGCCAATTGTGTTTTAAGGAGGGGAATTGTATTGCAATACTTGATTTTGTATTGCAGAGATTTAGGCTTGAAAGGCAAAAATTGTATTGCAATAGGCAGGTTGTGTTGTGACAGTGGGCTAGGCAAGGCTGGACTGTATTGCAATACAGTGCCCAGCTATGCCACAATATAATCACTGTAGCGGCGACAGGGGCCCGGTTGGAGTCTTGGGGGTACGGGGGCGATGGCGCCTTGACGAGGCACGACGGCGTGCGTGGGCGTATGGCGTGGCCTTGCGAGTAAGCGTGCGTAAACGCGTGAAGGCGGCCTTGGCGAGCAGCGCGGCGTAGCGTAAACGCGCGGCGCGTGGGCGCGTCTGCCCGAGTGAAGTATGGCCTTGGCTGGCGTGGCCCAGCGAGCGGCGTGGGCGCGCGAGCGGCGTCGCGCGGCGGCGGCGTGGGCGCCGCGAGGGCGCGCGGCTGGCGTGGCACGGCGCTGGCCCAGCCGAGGCTTTGTCGCGCTTTCGGTGCCAAACTTATTTTCAAAACGGGTTTTGATTTCGGTATTTTCTGAGTCGGTAAATGGTTTTCTTGTTCATTATAAAATAAAAATTTTTCGAAATTTTTTTTTTTTCAATTCAATTAAATCAAATAAAATCAAATAAATTTTGATAAAATTTTCAAAAAATAAAATTTTCAAAAATAAATTTTTGAAGAAAATAAAATTTCATTGAAAACAATATTTTAAACGAGGAAATTGATTCTGCGTATCTGCTTTGAGTTATGTGTATGATTAGTGTCTGAGTGTGGTTATGCCTTAGAATCTGCATTGGACTAACTACCATTTGAAATCGTGATTGCGTGGTTGCGTAGGAAATTAGATGCATGGTGTAATGCGTAAGGAAAATTGAATGCTAAGGTTATGAACTATGACCTTAGGGAGTTGGATCTTGAAATGAACAAAGAGAGCCTAGAACCTTCACCCAGAGCGTGAATTGAGTGGTTGGAAATTTGGCACCACTTAGGGAAATCGACGGTCGAGTTCGGGGTTGTCAAGTCTATTAGTAATCATCATACGCATTACTAGTTAGGCCGAGTAAAACTAAATGATTCTTGTTGCCATGTTAATTGTGCAAAATTGGCTAGTAGAGGACGAGGACATAGAGGGACGTCCGCGAGAACCTTTGGTCGGGCACCACCAACAATTGACCGGCGCCGGCATTTGAGCAGCCCGGGCCTTGTAGAAGTAGTAGGTGTGTAATTAGGCTGTATCGCACACATGCTAGCATAGCAGGTAGTTAGGGAGACCCTAGTAACCCCAGAGGTTTAGGGCGCATCATCCTCCCGGAGCATTCACGGGGGGGAGGAGATCCAGATGGTGGCCAGGCCATTTGGTTCATGCGGTCCGAAAGTGTTAGAGGCTATGGAGATTACCTCGGCGCGACCCGAGGATAGACTAGGCTGGCGTTCTAGCTAGAATGAGGCTGAATATGATGGAAATGGAGCGGGGACCTCTAGAGACCTTAGAGAGTCGTTGCATGTGAATTCTCCCCTAGGGATTAGGGGGCGAGGAATAGATTACGATGTCGAGGTTGCGAGTTAGAGATCTTGGGAACTACTCCACGGTGGACTGAGGATTTTGGACATGTCGAGTTCGATGTCATCCGAGGATGGATTGGTGATAACTTCTGAGGATGTTATCGATTGTGAGGCGTAGGAAGGTTCTGCTTTATACGGGGGCGTACTCGTATGGTATTTCAAAGGGGCGGGCATGACATTTGCCGGATTATACGGTCAAGTGTCGGGGACGGTTAGGCCGAGGTTGGCTAAGCGAGCCTTGCCACTGGGACGGGGAGACCCAGGCTTAAGATCTACCTCGAGTAGTATGCGAGTATGTGGATGTTTTTCCAGAGGAGCTACCTGAACTACCTCCTCATGGGGATGTAGACTTCAGTATTGAGTTACACCCTGGTATTTCACCCATCTCTATGACTCCGCATAGGATGGCACCGGTTGAGTTGCAGGGACTCAGAGTCCAACTACAAGGGTTATTGGACAAGGGGATTATTAGACCGAGCACTTCATCATGGGGCGCTTCGGTTCTAGTTGCGAAGAGAGGCGAGACCCTTGGGCGTGCATTGACTACGAGGGCGGGTGAGCAGGGGTTGCGATTCGAATCGGTATCTCTTCACAGGGTGATGATTTGTTGGCCAGTTGAGAGGGAGTGCGAGTCTACTCCCAGATAGACCGCGCGGTTACCATCAGGCGGGGTTAGGAGACGGATATCCACAAAATGGCATTTAGGGCGATATGGGCACTTTGAGTTTACGGTGATGCCCGTTAGTTGATGAATGCGTCGCGGCACATTCATGGATCTCATGCATAGGGGATTCAACCCTATGCGAATCAATTTGTCGTGAATATTACGTGGATAACATTTTGATCTACTCCGGTCCCGAGTGGGAGCATGAGTATCGCTTGAGTTGTTTCTGGTTGTTAGAGATACATCGGTTGTATGCTAAGTTCGTAAGTCTGAGTTACGGCTGCGAGGTGAGATTTTGGGACACGTGGTGTCAACACCGGGAGTGTCGGTCGACTAGAGAAGGTTGGGACCGGTGATGAGTTAGCGAGACCAGATGCGATCTTTGAGATACATAGTTTCTTAGGATTGGTGGGTATTACAAGAGATTCGAGAATGGGAATTTGAGTTGTCCATTCGGAGCCCGGGATGTAGGATTTCGCCTACGGGACATGGACTCCATGGTTGGGCGGTCGACCATAAGAGAGAGAGAAATCGGGGATACTTGGAACACTCGGGATACGGGTGTTGGTAGCGAGAGGGAGGATCGACTTTCTTTAGTTCGGGAAGGGCGAGAAGACTACCTTCGCACTAGTTTCGGGACTAGGGCGAGATTCAGGCATGAGTGTGGGATTGCCCTGGGACGGGGGATCCCAGACTTTGGGACAATGCAATCCCAGGTTAAGCCCAGGAAAGGACATGAGAGTATACGAGTTCATTCCTCCACACCACCAGTGCAGATTCGGAGGAACCGAGTTTCGGTTTCGAGGGTGCTATCTGGCTTGTTTCCGGTAACACGGATGGGCCCCGGAAGGGCCCGGAGTGTGGGTCGAAGTCAGGGACAGTTTAGAGTTGCGCAGCGGAAGCGTGGTGAGCCTTAGGGTGGTAGACCTATTGGTCGTCGATGTCAGGCTTGACATGGGTGAGATAGCCCGACCATTGGGTTGTCGATGAGTGAACTTAAGCCAGAGTTGTCATACTCAACACGGCATTAGTTAGGCTTAGAGGTTAAGGCCTTTAGAAGCCAAGTATGATGTTCTTCCTAAAGGTGTAGGGGAGAGTTATTTGGATAGGTGGGTTATGAGTGAGAGATCTACGAGATTACGCTCATGGTGGACCGGGAGTGGGTGCCGCGGTATGGTCATTCACCACTCATGGTGAGTGTGGGTTGAGTTGTCTTTAGGACTTCGATAAGTAGACTCATAGTTGAAGATCGGGAAATGTAAGAGGCTCGAAGTGTGGCAGAGAGATTATGTGGAAATATGAAAACACACGGTTGAAATTATCACATAGACTTAAGAGTTAGTGATAGAATTCGGGAGTGACTCAGTTTGGATACCCATTGGAAATTCAAATTTAAGGTGGTAGTTTAGAGTCGACAAGGGACTCGGTGTCACCGAATGTCAGAAATTTCATGGCGGATTAAGGATTGATAGTCCAGAAATTTAAGGTTGTGGGTTGATTATGACCTTGGAGGTTCGCGTTTACACACAGCTTGAGGGTTATTGTAGGGATATACATTGTGAGTGATTATGATTGTCTGAATTTCGGGACGAAATTCCTTTTAAGGAGGGGAGAATGTAAGACCCGAGAAATTCCAATTTATGGAATAAGGGTAAAATCGTAATTTTAATTACAAAAGTGTAATTACGGTTAAAAATCCGTAATTAATTCTCTAGATCTCGGATGATGGAAGCGGATTACCGCAGTTAAGAGATCAATGTGAAACTCTAGTTGTATGAATTCGCAATTTGTGAGACAATTCGGTCGGCGCGTTTTTCGAGCATCGCGTTTGATGTATGTGGTTTAATGCGGCAGAAAGCCACATATAACATGTACTCATGTACCATAAATGGTATAATTAGAAATTATGAAAATGGGCCAGTAGGAGATAGTCTGAAAATCAAATGTCTGAGAAAGAGGGACATAAAGGTCATTAACTAAATCTTAAGTTACTAAATGACATAATAGGGAATAGTTCTCAACAGCACCACATTGAGCCCCGAGGAAAAACGTGGGAGCTCATTTTCGGTGGAGATGCAGTGGCTTCAATGGAGTTTTCAAGAGAGAGAAGGTCTTCCTTCTCTCTAGAAATACTTGTGATCGGGCCAGTTGGATTTGACGGACGAAGGGAAAACGTTCTGCGCGAGACGAGAAGCTACGCGTGGACCCACACCGAGTTTGCGAGTTTATTGACTCAAGAGGTAGGATTTTCTCCCTACTTGTGTTTTATTCCCATTTTTAAGGGTTTTCGATGTTTCGGTTAGTTTGAGGCCGTGAAACTGTTAGATCGGTCCCAAGGAAACATGGGACGAATTGTTATGGAGATTTTCTTAGGATTTTTGGGTTGGCGGGCGACGCAGTGAGGAACTGAAAGTGGAGCGCTGTTGTGTGGAATTTGGTAAATTAAATGTGTCGAGATGTTAGTGAGGGAATGGGACCGCAGTGATAACCCTAAAACATGGGACAAGTGTTAATTTTTGGAGCCGATTTGGGCAATCTAGACAACTGTTACGGGACTGTTATGGGTCTTTTGTGATAATTTATTCAATAAATTATGCTTTGGTGTTATGAGGCCGTGTGGGTAAGAAATTCAGTTCAAGTGGCTGAGATTGGACAAGTGAGCTGCCCGTGGACAGCCCACTGCTGGGTTTCGGGATTGTTAAAAACAGTCCCGGGGTTGTGAGAAATGGGCCATAAATGTCGATGTGTTTTGGTATGGATTGGGCCGGGAATGGCCGTGGATTGCGGGTTCACAAGGTGAACCGTTGATTTGTGATTTTTCGGGAAGATATTAACCGAGGGGTTTCACTATTCTGAAATAGTGTTCCCTAGGAAGAATATATTTTTCGTGAAATTATGTGTTTGGTTAAATGGTCGAATCGAATTGCTTGTGTTTAACATTAGCCCAGAAATGAATTTTGATGTGAAATCAGTAATTACATAACATGTTTGTGTGATTTAATTTTTATGCGAGAGTATATTCATATTTATATATTTGCATGTGAGTAGACTGAATTGGGCGGCATACATGCATTCCATATGCCTTTGAACATCCTAGGATGATAGGAGTTAGTGTGAAGGATGAGTCCCAGAGGAAAGTGGTTCGGAGGGTAGTCTAAGCCAGTGATGGGAGGGTAGTCCAAACTAAATAATATATCAACCGTCGGAGCGGCCCAGTTGATATTTATTCATCGGAGGGTAGTCCACAAACTAAATAATACCTTCATCCCAGCGAGTCGGGCTTGTGATTGATATTTATTCATCGGAGGAGTAGTCCACGAGAGCTAAATAATATATCAGGTCGGGCGGCCCGGTTGATATATATTCATCGGAGGGTGATCCTGAACCCAATTGTATATATCAATCGTCGGGCGCTTGAATTGATATATATTCATCGGAGGGTTGCCACTAATAAAATGATGAATTCTCATACGAGGCTTAGGCGAGTGTAGAGAGTCGGTGAGGACTCGGGATGAGTTGGTCGTGTAGACATTCAAGTAGGATCATGCATTTGCTTGAATGTTTGTTTAATTTGGAACATTGCCTTTGCACTTAGGTGGTGAAGTAGCCCGCAGGGCGATTCTCCCTGCGGGCTTTGGCTCACCGTCGTGGGATCCCCTTTTACAGGTACGGGAGCGTGCGAGGGACGGCTCATCACAGAGGCTGGAGTGGATTAGAAGAAAGTCGGATTGTGGCTTTGGCTTAGCCCGATATCTACATGTATTAGAATTTTTAATTTTAATATATGTTGTATAAAATCAAACGTTTGAACTCTTGTAACAATTGGGTATATATAGTTGAATTCATAGTTAGTATGCATTATGGTATCGTTGTGGGCCCCGAGTGGCGGGTATTACTCATGTGATTTGATCTCTTGGATATATTGAATATATTGGGCCTTGGGACGGGTTTCATCGCAGGTATTTTAATTGGGTAGAGCTCCCAGGTACAAAGGAGACTTTGCGGGTTTAAAGTGGTATCGGGTAACTTGACCTCCACTTGTATTCCGCGGGTTGTGGGTGAGTGACGGACCCCGGAGTTTTGGGCGTCACATATCTATATATATAAATCTATATATATAGATGTATATAGATATATCATATAGATATTTATATATAGATTTATATATATTTATATAGCTCTGCTCTCTGCCCATATATATACCTCTATCTATATAGATTTACTATATCTATATATATATATATATATATATATATATATATATATATATATATATATCTTTGCTATATATATATATATATATATATATATATATCTATATATATATTGTGAGACCGGAAAATCCAGATTTCTAAGGAGGATAGAGCGGTAATTTAGGTCAAAATCGAATTTTTCTAATTCGGATGGCGAAGCAGGACTTCTCGGGTTGAAGACCGTCTCGCGGAATTTAGCTACCGCGTCGATTTCGTTGGGTCAGAAGTGAGTCGAGGATTTCACGTTTTTCGGCGTGGGGTGTAGGATGACAAATGGCAAGGTTAGGGAATGCCACATGCCACGCAAAGTGACACTTGGCATGGAAAGAATGGCTCCTGATTAGCCATGTGTGGGAAATGGATCCATGGCTCACATTGAGCCATGTAAGGGGGTGATATATCAAGAGAAACTGAATGGGAGTAAATAAGAAAGGAAAAAGAAAACGTGGGAGAAGGAAAACAAAATATCATTAGCCATTTCGTTTGGTGTTAGAGAGAGAAGTGCGGCTTCTCTCTAAGATCTACGAATCGGACCGTCTGCTCCTTCCAACGCAAGAGGCAAAGGGTTGGTCTACGTCGAGGGCTACGTGTGAGTGCCCGGTTGGGAGTTTCGACAAACTCAGGATGTGGGTTTTCTCCTACTTGCTTTACTTTTTGCTTAAGGGCTTTGTAATGGATAGGGATTTGTTGAGGCCTGGATGGCCGTGGTTTCGGTTCCAAAAGCTTTGGACCGAGTTAAGAAATCCCTAGAGTGTTTTGGATAGTCCACGGACTGTTTGTGTGATTGTGTGATGTGTGTTGTTGCCATGAGAAAATAACATGCTGATTGTGATGTTGTAGGCAGTTCCAAGATGGACTGCCGGATTGTGCCTTAGCCCATGTGAGCTAAGTTTATGTTATTATTATAAACTGAATAACATGATGTATGGGACTTAAAATTGTTAATATATGCATAGGTGATATATTAGCATGTGTTGCTATGTTTGGTGTGCCATTGCATTGCACTTAGGTGGGGGAGTGTAGTAGGAAATTAAAGCTCTTGGGCTTTGCTCACGATGGTGAGACTATTTTTTTAGGTCTGAAGACGGCTTGGGGATGGGACGACGGGGTTTAGGCGAAGAAGCTGACCAAGTGGCCATATCCTGTATTTTGTTTTGAGATTTTGGGGCTGGGACCCATTTTTGTATAAAAATTATGAGAGTAGAGCAAAAGGTATAAGCCAGAAATCAGACCACACCATTGTAAAATATATAATTGTGTTGAATGGATATACGGGCCCCGGTCGAATTTGGTTTACATGTACGTGCCTCCACGATGTGAGACACGTAGACTCAGCGAGGTTGTAATTAGTCAACGGACACCCGGGATTGGGGGCGTCACATATATCTATAGATAGATATCTATATATATAGATATGTATATATACATATAGATATATCTATATACATCTATATATATAGATATCTATATATATCTATATATATAGATGTATATAGATATATCTATATAGGCTATATAAATCTATATATATATATATATATATATATATATATATATATATATATATATATATATATATATATATATATATATATATATATATATCTATAGATAGATATCTATATATATAATATGTATATACATCTATATATATATAGATATATAGATTTTATATATATATATATATATAGATATGTATATATAGATATATACATATTTATATATATAGACTAACTATTCATCGGAGGGTTTGCCCACTAATAAATTAATAATTCTCATACGAGGCTTGAGGCGAGTGAGAGAATCGAGTGAGCTCGGGATGCAGGTTGGTCACGTAGACATTCAAGTAGGATCATGCATTTGCTTGAATGTTTGTTTTAAATTGGAACATTGCTACACTTAGGTGGTGGTAGCCCACTTTGGGCGATTCTCCCTCTTGAGCTTTAGCTCACCCGTCGATGGGTTCCCCGCACTGAAGTACGGGGAGCGTGCGAGGAGAAGACTCATCCTAGAGACCATGGATTAGAAGAAAAGCCGGATTGTGGCTTTGGCTTAGCCCCGATATCTACATGTATTAGAATTTTCCTAATTTTAATATATGTTGTATAAAGTAAAACATTTGAACTCTTGTAACTATTAGATTATATAGTTGACTTTCATGGTTAGTATGTATTATGAGGATCATTGTGGGCACAAATGGTAGTATTACTCATGTGATTTGATCCTCTTGGGATATATTGAATATAAATTAGATTGCTTGGGACGCGGGGTTTCATGCAGGTATTTTGGTGGGTAGGCTCCCGTACAAGGAGACTCTGCCGTTTTCTAAAGTGGCGTCGGGTAACTTGGAGCCTCCATGTGTTCAGCGGTGAGTCAGCAGTTTGAGATTGGGGTGTCCGCAGAATACATTTGGGAGTTGTTTTTTGGTGATGCTTTTGGAGTATTTGAGGCTTTTTGGTTGGGTTTTAGAGAAAAATGGACAAAATGATAAAAAAATCTAGGCAATCGGTCTTACGCCGCGGCATAAAGGACCGGCCGCGGCGAAGGTCCCCACTATGGCGTGGGCGAGGAGAAGAGTTTTCCATGTCGGGTTCGCCATGGCATAAAGCGAGCCTACGCCCGCGGCGAAGGGCTTCGCCCGCTGACATAGCCATTATTGTTCTGACATGGAAAATTGCCGTGTTTTTGGTTTTGTTTTGTTATTCCGTTGCTCCAAAGACTCGTCTGATGGACTAATGAGGACCACTATAAGTGTATGAAAGGATCCATACATGTTTGTAAGGTCAGGAAACGAGAGAATTAGGCCAGGTACCTCCTTATTGCGATGTTGTAAGCGTAATACCCCCTATGATAAGATAGTAGGTTCCTGAGCACATATTATTATAGGACTGCGTAAGACTAGATATTGAATGACATGACACTTTTGTTACATGGGCAGGCACGTCTCCGATCAGTGCTTTGGTACTCTTTGCTTAGTCTTGGCCAACACGATGCGTGGGCGGGCATGTCTCAGATTAGTGCTTGGCACTCCTGCTAATTACAGCGCGCCGTTACAGTAGGCGGAGACCGTCTCGTGATTAGCCCGGCCTCCACGCTGGTGATATGACACTTCTGTAAGGTGGGCAGATCACATTATGAGTGCCCCGATTGCTCTCCGATCAGTTCTTCGACACTTCTACTTTGTGTTACGACACCTTAGTATCATATCGTACATTCGAGTACTTATTATGTTGTGTCCCACTCATTTCTTATTATTGGTCTAGGTAGTCAAACAATTATATGATAAGAGTCTGAATAATGAATAAGAGTAAAAGTAAAGTATATCGTTATGCTTTGAATGTACCCCTCACGGGTACCTCTTGTAGACCCGAAATTCCAATTTCTAGAATAAGAACTAAAATCGGTAATTTCAATTCTGAATTGTAATTCGGTTAAAAATCCGTAATTAATTCTCTAGATCTCCGGATGTGAAACGGATTGCACCGTTGGAATCGTCGAGAAATCTAGCCAGCACGCAAAGTTTCGTAATTTTCGAGACGGTCGGAATAGGCACGTTTTTCGGAGGCATGTCGCGTTTCGGGTCTTGAGTAAAGCGCGATTTCGATGCGGCAGTCACATATAGCATGTACTCATGTACCATAAGTGGTGTAGTGAAGAAATATGAAAATGGGCCCGGCCGAAGTAGTGCGAATATCAAATGAGAAAAGAAGGACATAAGCATCATTTTCATAAATGTTTAAGTGACTAAAGACGAAATAGTGTGCATGATCATCTTCTCCATTTAAGCTAAAAGAGAAAAACGTAGATTAGGAGGAGGAAAAGAGGTCCAGTGGCTGCTGCAGCTTGAATGGAGATTCTAGAGAGAAGGTCTCTGACTTCTCTCTAGATTTGTGACAAATCCGACCGTCGGCGGTCTTCGGGACAAGAAGGAGAAACGTTCTACGCGGAGCAGGCAACGCGTGGACTCCGGGATCGGGAGTTTCTTCAAACTCCTTGAGGTAGGATTTTCTCCTTACTTGGGCTTTATTCCCATTTTAAATGTTTTACTAATGTTTCGGTTGGTTTGAGGCCGTGAGGGGGCCGTTTGATCGATCCTGAGGAAACATGGGACCGAATTTGTGGAAATTTTGGGATTTTTCTTGGTTGGCGCGTGGCCTTGAAATTTAGAGAGGCTGTTTGGGTGTTTTAATTTCAAAATATTTCTGTTAATCATGTATTGGTTTGATTGAGTAGGGAATGGCGAGTGGATTGCGAGTTCACTAAGTGAACCGTTGAGTTGTGATTTTTCGAGAATAGTAACCCGGGTTTCCACTTTATTCGAAACAGTGTTTTCAAAATATATTTTGTGTGAAATATGTGTTTGGTCAAGTGATTCAAATTGAATTACTTGTGATTGATCATTAGCCTAAGTGAGCTAATTTTGATGTGATGAAATGTATAATTACATAACATGATTGTGTGATTTGGATTATGCGAGTATATTCATGTTTATATATTTGCATGTGATTAGACTGTATTGGAACTGGCACACATGCATTCATATGCATTGGAACATCCTAGGATTATGGAGATAGTGCATAGAGATGAGTCACAGAAAAATGGTTCGGAGGGTAGTAAAATATAAAATATCGGAGGGTAGTCAAACAAAATAATATCAATCGTCGGACGACGATTGATATTCATCGGAGTAGTCCTGAAGCGAGCAATATATCAGCGCGTCGGGATGTGGCCGGTTGATATATATTCATCGGAGGGTAGTCCACAAACAAATAATATATCAATCGTCGGGCGGCCCAGGTGATATATACATCGGAGGGTTGCCCACTAATAAAATAATAATTCTCATACGAGGCTTAGGCGAGTGTGAGAGAGAGTCGGTGAGGACTCGGGATCTGAGTTAGTCATGTAGACATTCAAGTAGGATCATGCATTTGCTTGAATGTGTGTTTAATTTGGAACATTGCACTGCACTTAGGTGGTGGTGGCCCATTTAGGGCGATTCCTCTTGAGCTTTAGCTCGCCGATCGTGGGATCCCCGCACTGCAGATTACGAGGGAGCGTGCGAGACGGTTCGTCTAGGGTTGAGTTCTAAGAAGAAAGTGAATGTGGCTTTGTTGATGTTTACATGTATTAGAACTAATTAAGTTTAATATATGTATTGTTTAAGAGTAAGAAGATATTGTAACTCTTGTAACTATAGAATATATATAGTTGGTATGCATATTGGATATATTTGATATATATATTGCATATATTGAATTTGCTTAGGACGGAGTTATATCGGGTTTTGTAATTGGGTAGAGCTCCGTACAAAGGGAGGCTACGCGATTTTAGTGACGTCGGGTAACCCGGCGTCCATATATTCCGGGTTGTGGGTGAGTCAGCGGACCCCAGGTTTTGGGCGTCACGGCTTGGTATCGGGAGCTTGGGTATCACGAATGCACAGGGGCTCGGGTTTGGGTATCCATCACCACTAGGTGGGTATGGTGTGGAGTATAGGTTTATGGGAACCTATGGATGAAAATTTGGGCTTAGGCCATAGTAGATTAAAACATCACCACTAGGTGTGGTTTGACGTTGAGTTTAGGTATGGGATTACCTAGGAAAATCACGGGACAAAACTAGGACACTACGTGCACGTGTGTTGATGTGTTTTGTGTGATTTTGTGAATTAATTGGTGATTGTGTGTATAACATGGTTTGTAATGTGTTATAATGTTGTGTGCTTGGTGATTAGCACATAGATGAGTTAATGAAATATTTTAGAAAATGTTTGGAGAGTGGTATAGTGTACAAAAGCAAGGAATAAAAATGAAAGGAAAATAAATTTTAATAAATTTATTGGATGGGAATTGAAGAAAATAGAAGAAAATAAATTTTTTTATAAATTTATTTGAGTGGAGAAAAAATTTTGTGGAATTGGAAAAAAGAAAATAAATTTTATAAATTTATTTGGTTAAGAAAGAGGAGAAAATAATTTTCCTAAGGTTTTATATGGTGTAAAATTGAAGAAAAGTGAAGAAAATAAATTTTATGAATTTATTTGATGTATTATGGAAAATGGAAAAAAAAATGATTTTAGTGGATTTTTAGAGATTTTCCAATTTTAAAATAAATGAAAAAAAAAAAAAAAAATAAAATAATTTTTTAAGTAAAATCGTTTTGGGCTCTTGCCCAAATATATTGAAAAAAAAAAAATAATTTTTATTGCAATCTGAGTTTTTGTATTGCGGGAAGAAACTTAATGAAGGAATTTGGAGGTATTGTATTGTGAGAACAAAATTTTGTATTGCAAGGTTGAGGTTGTATTGCAACTTAAAGGGCTTGTAGGGTGAGGGTGTACCCAATAGAAGTGGGGCTAGCCATTGTATTACGGGGATTGTGTATTGCAAGGAAGCAAAGTAAAGGGTGTATTCTGATACAAATTTTGAAATGTAGAGAAGAAAGCTTGAGTAAGCTTGAATTGTATTGCAAGAGGAAGGGAGGAAATTATGTTGCAACATTATATTGCAATATAGTGGGGAAGCAAACAACATAGAAATTGTATTGCAATATACAGAGTGTATTGCGAGGAAAGGAGAAGTTGGAAAATTGTATTTACGAAAATTAGTAGAAATTAGAAGAAGAGTAGAATTGTAATTTCTGAAATACAAATTTTTGTATTAATATTGATAATCCATGACAGTGCTTAGTGAATAATGTCAATGAAACGATGTCCGTGAATAATAATCCATGAGCAGTAAACCCAAATAGTAATTAGTGACCCGATGCGTTATTAGATTATTGTGAGCGATAAATTTCGAAAAAATTTTTTGAAAATCAAATAAAATAAAATTTGATAAAATTTACGAAGAATAAAATTTTCAAAAATAAAATTTTTCGAAAATAAAGTTTTATTGAAAACAATATTTTAAATGCAAAATGGTGCCCCTTGCATTACGAAATGAAATGCAAGGACAATGTATAACGATTTATGTGTATGATTAGTGTTTAGTGTGTGGTTATTGCCTTAGAATCTTGTATTGTAGTTAACTACCATTTGAAATCGTGATTCTTGTGGTAGTTTGCGTAGGAAATTATAATGCATGGTGAAATGCGTATAGGAAAAGGAGTAAATACTAAGGTTATGAGTAGAGAGGCCTTAGGAGTTTGAATCATGAAATGAACAAAGGGGCATAGAACCTAATTGAAATAAAATAAATTGAGTGGATTTGGAAATTTAGCCATAGAAAGTAGGCAGATGGAGTTCATGGTTGTCAAGTCCCATTAGTAATCGGCATACGCATTACTAGTTAGATTATTGAAAATTAAATGACTCTTGTTGCCATTGAACGGTATAGATGGCTGAGTCGAGGGCGAGAGGGACTATTAGAGGGCGTCACGGGAGTGCGGTGAGACACCACGGTGTTTGATCGACCCAGACTTTCTTGAAATTTGTAGGTAATAATGGGATCTTTATCACTTTTGAGGGCTGGTATAGCGGGTAGACGAGGAGATCTAGTAACCTCCGGAGGTTTGGGACGTATCATCCTCAGGCATTCACGGGGTATAGAATCAAGATGGTGGTAGGCCAGATTTGGTTCGTGCGAACGAGAAAGTGTTAGAGGCTATGGAGATTACCTCGCGCGGCCGGATTAGACCCAGCTGCGTTCTGGCTAGAGATGAGGCCCAAATATGGTGGAAGTAGGCGAGGACCTCTAGAGACCTTAGAGGAGCGGGTTGTACGTGGTGTATCCCACACAGAATAGGGTGAGAATAAGAATGATAGGTCGAGTTGCGAGTTAGGATCTCGGGGACTCTCTGGATGGACTGAGGATTATGGACATGTCGAGTTCGATGTCATCCTTGGGATGGATTGGTTGACGAGTTTACAAGGTTGTTATCGATTGTGGCGGGGAGTTACCGCCTATACGCAGGACGGTGCTCGTATGGTATTTCAGGGGGAAAATCATGACATTTTGGCCCAGACAGTATACGAGTCCAAGTATCAGGGACAGTTAGGGGGTTGGCTCGCGAGCCTTACCCTAGAGGACGAGGAGGGATCAGACTTGGATCTACCTCGAGTAGTGTGCAAATATGTGGATGTTTTCGGATAATTCTGGACTACCTCCACGGAGGGTAGTAGACCCCGGTATCCGATTACACTGCGGTACTTCTCCCATCTCTATGACTCCATAGGATGGCCTGGAATTGAGTTGCGGGAACTCGGAGTCAGTTACAAGAGCTATTGGATAAGGGGTTTATTAGGCCAGGAGCACTTCACCACGGGCGCGGTTCTAGTTGCGAAAGAAGGACAAGACCCTTATTTGTGCGTGATTACCAACAGTTAGACAGTTCACGATCAAGAATCGGTACCCATTACCCAGGGATTGATGATTTATTTGACAGGTTGAGAGAAGGCGCGAGTCTACTTCAAGATAGACCTTGCTGCTTGAAGGTTACCATCAGGCGAGGGTTAGGGAGACAAATATCCCTAAGACGGCGTTTAGGACGCGTTATGGGCACTTAGTTCTGGTTGATGCCCATTGGATTGACGAATGCGCTAGCAGCATTTATGGATCTCATGCATAGGGTGTTCCAACCCTATCTAGATCAGTTTGTCGTAGTCTTCGTGGATGACATTTTGATCTACTCCCAGTCAGAGTGGGAGCATGAGTATCACTTGAGGATCGTTTTACAGTTGTTGAGAGACCATCAGTTGTACGCCAAGTTCAGTAAGTGCGAGTTTTGGCTCCTCTTGAGGTGGATTTTGGGACACGTGGTGTTAGTATCGGGGTATCAATGGAGCTAGAAGGTTGAGGCAGTGATGAGTTGGGAGAGACCGAATGTCAATCTTAGAGATGCGTAGTTTCTTAGGATTGGCTGGGTATTACGAGAGACACAAGAATGGGTTGAAGTTGTCCATTCGGGACAGGATCGTAGGACTTCGCCTACGGGATATGAACTCCATGGTTGGGACGACCCTGACCATAGAGAGAGAAATCGAGGATACTTGGAACACTCGGGATACGGGTGTTGGTAACAAGAGGGAGGATCAGCTTTCTCTAGTTCGGGAAGGCGGAAGACCACGCTTCACACTAGTTTCGGGACTAGGGCCGAGGATTGAGCATGAGTGAAGGTTGCGGAGGCGGGGATCCCAGAGACTTTGGGACAATGCAGTCCCAGTTAGCCGTAGGACAGGAGAGTGTACAGTTCATTCCTCCACACCTGGCGAAGTGGGTCGGAGGAACCGGTTTCAGTTCGGTGTGCTATCTGAGCACTCCGGCAACCTGAATAGGCCGGAGGGGCGAGTGTGGGTGAAGTCGAGGGACCGGATCGAGAATTTCAGCGGCGGAGCGTGGTGGACTTTAGGGTGAAGTAGACACGTTGGTTGTTGATTGTCGAGTTTGGACATGGATGAGTTGACAACCATCGGGTTTTTTAGTAGTGGGACCTTAGGTTGGGTTGTCATACGAGCCGACGTGGATTTGGGCTTAGAGGTTAAGACCTTTTTTGAAATACAAATAGATGCTCTTTCTAGGATGTAGGGTGAGGAGTTGACCCGGATAGGTCGGAGTTATGAATGAGAGGTCTCAGGATTTTGCTCATGGTGGGCAAGGTTAGTTGTCACAATATAGCATCATTAGTTCATGTGCCTGGTGACATCGCGTCGAGTCGGGTGTGGAGTTACGGTAGAATAAATTCGCGCTCTTGGTGAGTGTGGGGTGAGTTGTCTTTAGGACTACGTCCAATGAAGACTCATAGTTCGATTCGATGATGAAGAATAATTAAAGTGTGTTGGTAGCCAGGGGAGTGTCAGAAATCCCTCGAAATTTAGAGAATCACAGGGGTTAGGGTGTGAGGCAGGGAGATATCCGAATTCTGTGATAATCATAATAAGTAAAGTGTAAGCTGAAAAGTTATGTGCAGAGATGAAAACACGGGGACATGGTTATCGCGCGGACTTAGAGTTGAGTGATAGGAGTGAGGGGTGACTCGAGGTTGGATACCCTTTGGAGATTCAATTGGGTGTGATGAGATGCGCGGGGCTCGGTAAATGGATGTCATGCGTGGCATGGATTGGAGTTGGCCAGTCCATTTAGTTGTCGGTGATTGTGACCTTGGAGAGGTTAAAGCGGTTACACCAAGCAAGGGTTGTGTGAGATTCACATTCAGTAATATGAATTACATACGGGTGTTAGGGGCATGTTGCGAACATGTGTCCCGGATCATAAGGGTAGAGTTAATTGCCCTTGGTGGAATTCGCACAACAATAGTTATCGGGCGAGATTTATACGAGATGGCACCATATGAGACATTGTGGGAGGCCATGTAGATCCGTTATGTTGGACGAGGTGGGAGAGAACTCCATCACTAGTCACGATCGATTAGAGACACCTGCGAGAAGGTGGGCTTGTCTGACATGCGTCTTCTCGTGACTCGAGATCCGTTAGAAGAGCTATGTCACGATGTCTGACGTCGACCCTTAGAGTTCGAGGTTGATGATCGTTTCCATGGAAGGTGATTCTAAGAGGAGTGGTCGGGGTTCGGCAGGCGTAGGAAGCTATTGCCAAGATTCATAGGACCTTTCGAGATACTTTCGAGAGTAGACACGAGTTGCGTGCCCAGGTTGGCATTCTGCCCGGCATGATAGGTGTCACGGGGGTATTTCCGTCTCCATGCTCGAGTTATACTCCCGGATCCGGCTCATGTGTGGTGGATTGGGGCCCGGTTGAGATTGTTACGGATGGGACCTTAGGAGGGACCGGTGTGCATTATTGATAGCGTGATCGGGTCTTGCGACCTGAAGATCCTTAGGGCTAGTGAGGAGTCTTGTGGGCGACGTGGGTGGAGGAGTCACGTGGGAGCACGAGGACCCCGATGCGGGCCACTATCCCTTCTTGTTTAGGGATGAAGGTCACGTGGTTTTAGTGGTTAAGATTTAAATGACTAGTTTTATGTGGTAGGTGCATATTGCATATGTGGTAGAGTCACCATATTGCATATGCATGTGTTTGAAATAAGATCGTTTTAGATTTGGACGAAATTCCTTTTTAGGAGGGGAGAATGTAAGACCCGAGAAATTCCAATTTCTAGAATAAGGGCAAAATCGTAATTTCAATTACAAAATTGTAATTTCGGTTAAAAATTCGTAATTAATTCTCTGGATCTCGGATGACGAAACGGATTGCACCGTTGGAATCGTCTCGCGAAATCTAGCCAGCACGTAAAGTTTCGTAATTTTCCGAGACAGTCGGAATCGGCACGTTTTTCGAGGCATCGCGTTTCGGGTGCCGTAAAACGATTTTCGATGCGACGAAAGTCACATATAGCATGTACTCATGTACCATAAGTGGTGTGAGTAGAAGAACGATGAAAATGGGCGTAGAGTAGTGCCAGAATATCGAATACGAGAAAGAAGGACATAAGCATTATTTTCATAAATGTTTAAGTGACTAAAAAATGAAATAGTGTACATGACCATCTTCTCCATTTTAAACTAAAGAAAAACGTGAATTAGGAGGAGAAAGAGGTCCAGTGGCTGTATGAGGAAATGGAGATTCTAGAGAAGGTCTCGACTTCTCTACGGGTGCTGTGACTAATCACGGAAGCAGTCGGCGGTCTTCGGGACAAGAAGGAGAAGCTTGGTTACTGCAGCGGAGCGGGGCAGCGTGGACTCAGGGGATCGGGAGTTTCTTCAAACTCCTTGAGGTAGGATTTTCTCCCTACTTGGGTTTTTATTCCCATTTTAAATGTTTTACTAATGTTTCGGTTGGTTTGAGGCGTGAGGGACAGTTTGATCGATCCCGAACATGGGACCGAATTTGTGGAAATTTTGGGATTTTCTTGGTTGGCGTGTGCCGAATTTAGAGGGCTGTTTGGGTGTTTTAATTCCAAAATATTTCTTGCATTAATCATGTATTAGTTTGATTGGTAGGGAATGGCGGGTGGATTGCGAGTTCCTTCGTGAGCAGTTGAGTTGTGATTTTCGGAATAATAGCAGGGTTTCACTATTCCCGAAACGGTGTTACTAAAATATGTTTGTGTGAAAATATGTGTTTGGTCAAGTGATTCAAATTGAATTACTTGCTTGATTGATCGATAGCCCTAGTGAGCTAATTTTGATGTGATGAAATGTATAATTACATAACATGATTGTGTGTGATTTGGATTATGCGAGTATATTCATGTTTATATATTTGCATGTGATTAGGCTGTATTGGGCCTTTTTATCATTCCATATCTGCTGAGCCTTGAGGACCCACCCACGGCCCGCTCAGACGAGAGGTGCAATCTCACCATCACGGTATCCCCACAGCTCACGAGGGTTTCTTTAAGCCTCGTGGGCTCGGGCACAGGACCACGTGAAGGCTTAGATACCCATTCGAGGTAGTTCCCACTACCAGGCGGGCTACTGGCTCATGGTCCCCGGGTTCGGGCTGCTGGAAGCAGCCTGTGAGCAGAGGGCTCTTTGTGGTGAAGATGCACCCAGGCTCGGGCCGAGTAATTTCCCAATAAGGCGCCTTATATCACGGGGTCCTGCATTTTGGCCTTCAGACGGAGGTTGGTGTCGATTCATAATTTATCCCCACCCCAGCTCCACGGGGGGTTTCTTTCGCCTCGTGGAGCTCGAACACAGGACCATGAGCTTAGGTACCCATTCGAGGTAGTTCCACTACCATTGGTATGCTTCTCTCTAGGTTATCTCGCCGATCCGGTAGTTGGCGAACCCGGTGCAGAAGGAAAGCGTTCTACGCGGGCGGTTCTGCAGCGTGGACCCAGGGTTTGCGGTTTTGAAAGCCCGACTCGAGAGGTGATTTTCTCCTGCTGCGTTTATTCCCATTTTTAAGGGTTTTTCGATGTTTCGGTTGGTTTTGAGGCCGTGAGGCGCGGTTTGATCGGTCGAAAACATGGGGCCGGGTATTTAGGAAATTTTGGAGATTCTTGGGGTATCGTGACAGTCAGAAATTATTGTGAGGCATTATATGGAGTTTATGCATTAAATTCTATTTAGGTGAGTATAAGATAAGCGGGTAAGTCGGTTCAAAAGTGGCTTAGAGATTGAATGAGTAAAATTTGCCCAGTGGACAGCCTTCTTTGGGACGGGGCCCCGGTAAAAAGCAGTCCGGGTTCTGTAAAAATGGATAAAAATTGTCCATAATTTGTGTGCTTGAAATGGTATGAAATGAATGGCTTGAGTTGGTAAGGAATTAAATGGGGTTAATACATTATTTTAATGTGTTAGTACAATGACACAATTACATGGAGATAGAATTGTGTTTGTAGGCCATTGTGTTGATTTTTAAAATGTTAATGCATAAGCTTTATGTATTAACATGAGGTCATATGTGGAATATAATTGTGTGTGTGGAATCATTGGAGATGAGTTTGATCCGTGTAGTGAGCTAATTTTGATGTGATATATGAGTTGTATAATTACATAACATGATTGTGTGATTTGATTTATGCGGGTATATTCATGTTTATATATTTTATGTGTTGTATGAATTATTGAAATGACATCATAATGCATTTCATATGCACTGGGGTATCCTAGAGAGATAGGAGTTAGTGCATGGTATAAGTCTAGAGAAGACGGTTCAGAGGATAGTCTAAAAATGTTAATTATCGGAGGGTAGTCCACAAACTTAAAATATCAATCGTCGGAGCGGCCCAATTGATATTCATCGGAGGGTAGTCCACAAACAATATATATATCAATCGTCGGAGCAGCCCTGATTAGTATATATACATCGAGAGGTTGTCCACTAATAAAATAATAATTCTCATATAAGGCTTGGCGAGTGTGAGAGAGTCGGTGAGGACTCGGGATCTGAGTTGGTCATGTAGACATTCAAGTAGGATCATGCATTTGCTTGAATGTGTGTTTAAATTAGACATTGCTCACTTAGGTGGTGAGTAGCCCATAGGCGGATTCTTCTCTTGAGCTTTGGCTCAACCCTAGTCGTGGGATCCCCACTGCAGTGCTAGGGAGCGTCGCGAGGAGACGGCTCGTCCTAAATTTGGCTTAGAAGAAGCGAGATAATGGCTTTGTTGATGTTTACATGTATTAGAATGCTTCTCATTTTAATATATGTGTTGTATAAGTAAATCATTAACTCTTGCATTATGGATATAGTTGGAATATTGTAAGATATAGCATTTTGGATATAGTGTGATTAGTATTGGTTTTGGGCCCCAGTAGTTTGTAATCGGTGATTCTGATGTTGGGGCCGGGTTTTTATGAAGATTTGTATTTGGGTAGGAGCTCCCCGGGTACAAGGAGACTACCTTCGATTTTCGTGAAAAATGTCGGGTCACGACATTCACGATATTCCAGCGGGTTGACGGGTAGTCGACGGATCGAGGTTTGAGCGATCACGGCTTGAAGTATCAGAACTTGGGTATGTCACGAGAATACTGGGGGCTCGGGTTTGGGTATCCATCACCACTTGGGTGGTTTGTGATGGAGTGTAGGTGTGGAAGCCTAGAGATGGAGGCTTGGGCTTAGGCCATGGTTGAGGAAGAGCATCACCACTAGGTGTGGTTCGATGATAAGTATAGGTATGAGATTACCTAGGAAGGCACGAGAAAAGTGTTCGAACTTGTACATGTGTTTTTGGATTGTGATCATGTGATCGTATGATTGATGTTTATAACATGTGTGATCATTTGATGGTGTGTGTTTGGTGTTTTTGTCATGTTGTAGGTGAGTAGTGAAATGATGTGTGCTTGGTGATTAGCATGGATGTGTAGAAAATATGTGAGGTTGGCCGGTGTACAAAGCTTGGAAAGAAAAACGAAAGAATGATTTATAGAGATTTATTTAGCTGATGAGTGATGAAAATAATTTTCTAAGTTGAAGAAAATGAGGAAATAAATTTTTATGAATTTATTGGGAAGAAATTTAAGAAATAGAGGGTTAAAATAAATTTTTATAAATTTATTTGAGTATTAAAGAGTATGAAAAAAAAAAAATATTTATCATGAATAATGAAAAAAAAAAAATTTGGTGCGGGGAAAAGTAGAAGCTGGGGCTGCGCGAAGTGTGTCGTGACACACTGTGTGTTGTGACCGTGTATTATGTGAGTCTTGGGCGGCCCAGGTAGGCCAGCGAGCGTGAGCCTTGGCAATGAGCGGCCCCAGGCGTCTGGGCGGGACGGCCCCAGGCGTCTGAGGCGAAGTATTGGAAGCTCGCGGCCAGCGGAGGCTCGGTAGCCTTGGGGCCTTATGGTGGCCTTGTAGCGACGACGCGGGGCTCGCTGGCGGCGGCGCGGACGGCACGGCGGCATGCGGGCGCGCGGGGCGTGCGGCCGGGCGCGGCAAGGCGCGGCTGGGCGGCTGGGCTCGCGGGGCGGCCTGGGCGTGCACTCGGTGCACTACGGCCCATTTTTCGTCCGTTTTGACTCGTTTTTCTGAGTCCTTAAATGAGACATTGTTCATTGTAAAATAAAAAATATATATACTATATTTTAAATTCAATTAAATAAATAAAATAAAATAAATTTTGATAAAATTTTTCGAAAAATAAAATTTTCAAAAATAAAATTTTGAAATAAAATTCGTTGAAAGTAATATTTTAAGCGAAATTGATTCGCATTATACTTGAGTTATGTGTATGATTAGTGTCTCGGGTGTAGTTACCTTAGAATCTTGTATTGGATTCAACTACCATTTGAAATGGTGATTGCGCTGTAGTTGCGTACGAAATTATATGCATGGTGTAATGCGTATAGGAAAAGGGTGAATGCTAAGGTTAGGGATTACGACCTTAGGGATTTGGATAATAGAGTAGGCAAGGGAGCCTAAAATTTTATTTGAATAAAACGAATTAAGTGGTTGGAATTTAGCACCACTTAGGAAACGGACGGATCAGTTCATGGTTGTCAAGTCTATTGGCATGTGCCTTGCTAGTTAGACTGAAATGAAAGGTAGATGACTCTTGTTGCCATGTTAATCGTGTAAATGGCTAGTAAATTCGAGGACGTGAAGCGATCGGCTAGAGCTGGTCGGGCACAATTAGTGTTTGATCGGCGGACTTTGCTAGGGGCATTTGTAGGTATTCACAGTAGGAATGCTATAGCACGGTAGTATAGCATGTAGACGGGAAGATCCACAACCTCCGAGAGATTTAGGGCGTATCATCCTCCAGAGCATTCACGAGGAGATCAGGGTAGTGGTGACCATTGGTTAAATGCGAGAAACGAAAGTGTTAGAGCTATGGAGATTACCTCGACACGACCGGGGATAGATTAGCTAGTTCTAGCTAGAGGAATGAGGCCCAAATATGATGGAAATGGGCAAGGACCTCCTAGAGACCTTAGAGGAGGCGGATTTGTGCGTGAGTTCTCCCATAGGATTAGGAGCGAGGATAGGTGCAGTATGTCGAGGCTTCGAGGTTAGACATCTCGGGGGACTCTACTCACAATGGACTGAGGTTGGACATGTCAAAGTTGATGTCATCCTTGGGATGGGTGGCTGACAATTTGAGGTTGTTATCGATTGAGCGCGGGAGAGTTCTGGCCCTACATTTGGGCCGGTCCTCGTGTCGTGTTTGAGGGACGAGCCACGATGTTTTGCCCCGAGGACGGTATGCGAGTTAGGTGTCGGGACTGATTAGCGGGTTGGTTAGCGAGGCCTTACCACTAGGGGCCGAGGTGAGACCCGGACTTAGATCTACCTCAGTGGATTGCGATTTTTTGGATGTTTTCCCAGAGGAGATAGCTGGATTACCTCCACATAGGGTAGTAGACTTTGGTATCGAGTTACACCTGAGTACCTTACGAGTCTCTGTATTCATAGGATGTAGGTTGAGTGGGCGGACCTTGAGAGTCGATTCTGAGGCTATTAGACGAGAGATACGATCGAATCGGTACCGATGCAGGATTATTGTTTTACGGTATTAAGAGACCATCGGAGTTGTACACTAAGTGCGAGTAAGTGCTAGTTTAGCTTGCGAAGGAGGTTTTTGGGACACGTGGTGTCAGCACTAGGAGTCCTAGTAGACCTAATGAAGGTTGAGGCAGTGATGCGTTGTAGAGACCGAATGTCAATCTTCGAGATACGTAGTTCTTGGGATTGGCTGGGTAGTACGAGAGACACGAGGGAATGGATTGAGTTGTCCATTCGGGATAGGATCGTGGGGACTTCACCTACGGGACATGAACTCTCCATGGTTGGAACAATGACCATAGAGAGAGATTGAGGATACTTGGAACACTTTCGGAATACGGGTGTTGAGTGACAAGAGGGGATCGGCTTTCTCTAGTTCGGGAAGGGCGGAAGACTTACACTTGCACTAGTTCGGGATTAGGGCTAGAGTTGGGCATGAGTGATGGGATTTCCCCGAAGCAGGGATCAGACTTCAGGACTGTCACGGTCGAGTTGGCGGGTGGGACGGGAGAGTATACGAGTTCATTCCTCCGCTCCTAGTACGAGATTCGGAGGGCTAGTTTCAGATTTGGGACTATACAAGCACTCTCGACGACGCGAGATTTGCCAAAGGGGCAAAGTGTGGGTCGAAGTCGGGGATAGATCGGGGTTGCAGCGATTAGAAGGCGTGGGACCTTAGGGTGGTACACATAGTGGTTGCGTGTCGGGCTTGACATGGATAAGTTGTGACCGTCGGTTGTCAATGGAGGTGAGACCTAGTAGGGTTGTCATACTCGACACGGCATTGGATTTGGGCTTGGAGGTTAGGCCTTTAGAGAAGCCCCGGTAGAGATGTTCTTCTTTAGGATGTAGGGTGAGAGTTGACTGATAAGTCGGGATTATGAGTGAAATCTAACGAGTGCTGCTCATGAATTTGAGAATCCTGGGTTGTGGGTGCAAAAGCCGATGGAGTATCGAAAGTTCTATGTGAATGGAAGAGGCTCGGAAATGTAAGCCGAAGAGTTATGTCAGAGATGAAAACACAGTAATCGGGTTATCGCGCGGACTTAGAGTTGAGGTGATAGAATTCGGGGTGACTCGAGGGTTGGATACCCTTTGGAAATTTCATTGGATGTTGTTGAGTTGGCAAGGGCTCGGTAAAAGGATGACATGCATGGCATGGAGTGAGTTGACAGTCCATTGGATTGTCAGTGATTGTGACCTTGGAAAGGTTAGCGTTTACACCTTGAAGCAAGAGGGTTGTGTAGGGATATGTGTTAATGAGGATTATAGACATGTGTTAGAGGACTACCTTTGTGAGCATGTCTACGAATCATAGGAGTGAAGTTAAATTGCCCTTGACAGTGGGTTACTTCTGACAATAGTTGTCGGTGAGGATCTGAGAATGATAAAGCGGCCCAATATAGAAGGCTGATGGTATGGGAGGCCATGTGGAATCCATAGATTATGTTGGGGGCCGAGATGGGGAGAGAGCTCCATTCGCTGGTCACGATCACGAGTCAAGAGGAGACACCTCACAAGAAGGTGAGCTTGCGATCACGATAGCGTCTTCTCACGGCTCGGAGTAGGCTGGAAGAGCTATGCTAATGGGAGGCGTCGGCCCTTAGAGTTCGGGGTTAGTGATCACGCGTTTCCTTGAAGGTGAATCTTAAGAGGAGTGGTCGGGTTCGCGAGCGGGAAGCTATCGCCGTGTTTATTGGGCCTTTCGAGGATGCTCGAGAGGATAGGCAGCTGTTAACGTCTTTGGTTGGCGTTACCTTGACATGTTAGGTGTCACGAGGTATTTCACGTCTCCATGCTCGAAAATATGCGGATCGGCTCATAGGTTGGATTGGGGACAGATTGAGATTGACACGGATGGGGCCTTCGAGGAGGGACCAGTGTGCATTGTTGATAGCCGTGATCAGGTTTTGCGACGCCAAGGCCAGTGAGGGCTAATGAGTCTTTATGGGCGGCCTTGTGGGTGGAGGAGTTCACGTGGGGCCCATGAGGACACGTGCGGGCCAGCATCGCATCGTGCTTAGGGATGAAGGTCACGTAGTTTAATTCGTTTAAAATCTAAATGGCTGGTTTACATGCATGATAGAGTGCGCGTGGCATATGCATGTAGTGATTATGATTGTCTGAATTTCGGACGAAATTCCTTTTAGGAGGGGAGAATGTAAGACTAGAAATTCAATTTACGGAATAAGGGCAAAATCGTAATTTTGATTCTGAAAATTAGTAATTTCGGTTAAAAATCAAGTAATTAATTCTCTAGATCTCGGATAAAAGCGGATTACACTTAGTTGGAATCGTCATGAAATCTAGTTAGCACGTAAAATTTCATAATTTTAGAGACGGTCGGAATCGACACATTTTTCGAGCATCGCGTTTAGGGTCTGAAGTAAATCGGTTTTGATGCAGCCAGAAAGCCACATAACATGTACTCATGTACCATAAGTGGTATGAGTAGAAATGATGAAAATGGATGAAATAGGAAATAGTCAGAATATCCAAATACGAAGATAGGGACATAAGCGTCATTTTGTAAATGTTTTAAGTGACTAAAGACGAGAAATAGTGCACATGACCCATCTTCCCCAAATTAAACAAAAGGCAAAACGTGAGGAGAGATCCAGCAGCTTGCTGGACACGAAAATGGTGGTTCATAGAGAGAAGCACCTCGCCTCTCTAGGTTATCTCGCCTTGTCAGGCAGTTGGCGGAACCCCGGTGCAAGAGGAAAACGTTCTCACCTTGGGCGGGCTACGCGTGGACCGAGTTTGCGAGTTTTGGCAACTCAAGAGGTAGGATTTTCTCCCTACTTGCGTTTTATTCCCATTTTTAAGGGTTTTTCGATGTTTCGGTTGGTTTGAGGCCGTGAGGGGCGGTTTGATCGGTCCCAAAACATGGGACCGAATTGTTAGAAATTCTTGGGGATTTTCTCATCATCAGTGGTACTTAGAGAAAATTAGGGGCTGTTTGGGTCTCTTAAATTCCAGAATTTTTACTTCAAATCATGTATTTCTATGGAAAATCTGCAGGGAATGGGTTGTGGATCGGTCCCAAAGGAAACACGGGACCGAAATAGTAGAATTTTGAGAATTCTTGGGAATTTTGTCAGTGACAGTCCGAGTATTGTGGTACATTATATGGATTTTATGCATTAAATTCTATTTGGTGTGATATAAGATAGAAAACGGGTAAGAAATTCGGTTCAAAAGTAAGCTTGAGATTGAATAGTAAAAATTTGCCGTGGAATGACCTTCTTTAGAATATACGGGATGGTAAAAGCAGTCCGGGTTTCTGTGAAATGGATAAGAATTGTCCATGTGTTGTGTGAAATGAATAAATGAGATAGCGAGTTTGTGGAATTAAATGGGTTGTGCATTATTTTAATGTGTTGGTCTGATGACACAATTACATGGAATTAAATTGTGTTTGTAGGCCGTGTGTTGATTTTAAAATGTTAATGCATAAGCTTTATGTATTAACATGAGGTCTATGTGGAATATAATTGTTTGTGTAGGTCATTGGAGATGAGTTTGATCATTGTAGTGAGCTAATTTTGATGTGATATATAGGTTGTATAATTACACTTAACATGATTGTGTGATTTGATTTATGCGAGTATATTCATTGTTTATATATTTGCATGTGTTGTATGAATTATTGAAATGGCATATAATGCATTTTATATACCTTCAGGTATCCTAGAGAGATAGGAGTTAGTGCATGGTATAAGTCTAGAGAAGACGGTTCAGAGGATAGTCTAAAAATGTTAATTGTAGTTAGTCTAGGCTTAAATCTCGTGATCAGGATGGCCCCGATTGATATTCATCGGAGTAATCCACAAACAATATATATCAATCGTGGAGATTGATTGATATATATGGAGGTTGTCCACTGTAAATAATAATTCTCGTACAAAGGCTTGGTAGTGTGCAGGAAATTCGATGAGGACTCGGGATGCGGAGTTGGTCATGTAGACATTCAAGTAGGATCATGCATTTGCTTGAATGTGTGTTTAGAATGGAACATTGCTTGCACTTAGGTGGTGAGTAGCCCTTAGGGGCGATTCTCCTCTTGGAGGCTTTAACTCACCCGAGTCGTGGGATCCCCACTTTTACAGAATAAAGGACGTCTGAGAATGACTCGTCTGAAATTTGTATTTAGAAGAAAGCCGGAATGTGGCTTTGTTGATGTTTCTGGGTATTAGAATGCTTCTCATTTTAATATAATGTGTTGTATAAGTAAATCATTAACTCTTGCATTATGGATATAGTTGGAATATTGTAAGATATAAGCGTTTGGATATAGTGTGATTAGTATTGGTTTTGGGCCCCGAGAGACCGTTTATATCAATTGATTGATGTTGGGGCGGGTTTTATGAAGATTTTGTATTTGGGTAGAGCTCCGTACAAGGAGACTGCGCTCGATTTTAAGTGAAAAATGTGTCGGGTCACGACATTCCGCAGTATTCAGCGGGTTGGCCAAGTAGTCACGGACCGGGTTTTGGGGGCGTCACGGGAACATCCTAGGATTATAGGAGATATAGTGCATGAGATGAGTCACAGAAAAAATGGATTTCGGAGGAATTGAGTCTAAAATATAAAATATCGGAGGGTAGTCAAACAAATAATATCAATCGTCGGAGGCGGCCCAATTGATATTCATCGGAGGAGTAGTCCACAAACAAACAATATATCAGTCGGGCGGCCCGGTTAAATATATTCATCGGAGGGTAGTCCCACGGAAACAAATAATATATCAATCGTCGGAGCGGCCCAATTGATATATATATACATCGGAGGGTTGTCCACTAATAAAATAATAATTCTCATACGAGGCTTAGGCGAGTGTGAGGTGAGTCGATGAGGACTCGGGATCCCCGAGTTGGTCATGTAGACATTCAAGTAGGATCATGCATTTGCTTGAATGTGTGTTTAATTGGAACATTGCTTGCACTTAGGTGGTGAGTAGCCCATTTAGGGCGATTCTCCCTGCGAGCTTTAGCTCACTTGCGTGGGATCCCCCTTTTACAGTACGGGAGCGTGCGAGGCAGTTCGTCCTAGGTGAGTTCTAGAAGAAAATCCCGGAATGTGGCTTTGTTGATGTTTACATGTATTAGAACTAATTAAGTTTAATATATGTATTGTTTAAGAGTGAAGATATTGTAACTCTTGTAACTATGGAATATATATAGTTGGTATGCATATTGGATATATTTGATATATATATTGCATATATTGGACTGCTTGGGACAGGTTATATGCAGGTTTTGTAATTGGGTAGAGCTCCCCGTACAAAGGAGACTCTGCCCGATTTTCTGAAGTGACGTCGGGTAACCCGACGTCCACTTGTATTCCGCGGGTTGACGGGTAGTCAACGGACCCCCGGGTTTTGGGGCGTCACACCTCTGTACTAATATAAGTCTGTAGTAGTGCTGGCAAATTTATATAGATATATACATATCTATATATATATATATATATATAGATAAGTACGTATGTATATGGGCATTATCTATATAGATATATACATATCTATATATATATATATATATATATATATAGATATCTATATATATAGATATGTATATATCTATATACATCTATATATATATATATAGATTTATATATCTATATAAATCTATATAGATATATAGATATCTATATATATAGATATGTATATATCTATATAGATATATCTATATGCATCTATATATCTATATATATATATATAGATATATAAATCTATAGATATATAAATCTATATATATATATATATATATATATATATATAGATATATAGATATCTATATATCTATATAGATATGTCATATATATATAGTTATGTATATATATCTATATAGTTATGTATATATATATATATATATATACTTTATAACTATATAGATATATATATATAAAATCTATATATCTATATTTATAGATGTATATAGATATATCTATATGAAATATATACATATCTATATATAGATATATACATATCTATATATATATATATATATATATATATATATATATATATAAATATATATATAAATATGTATATATCTATATAAATATAACTTATATACATCTATATATATGAATTTATATATATAGATATATATATTTATATATCTATAAATAGATATAGATATATATATAGATATATATATATATATATATATAAATATATATAAATCTATATATAAATATCTATATAGATATATCTATATACATCTATGTATATAGATTTATATATATAGATATCTATATATAGATTTTATATATATATAGATATATACATATTTATATATATAGATAACTATATATATATATATATATATATAGTATCTATATATATAAACTATATGCTGCTATCTACTGCTATACATATCTATATATATATATAGATATATAAAATCTATATATCTATATATATAAATGCTATATATATATCTATATATATAGATATCTATCTATCTATATATATATATATATATATATATATATATATATATATATATATATATATATATATATATATATATAGATATCTATATATATAGATTTATATATCTATAAATTGATATAGATATCTATATATATAGAATATATAAATCTATAGATAGATATCTATATATATATAGATGTATATAAATATATCTATATAGATATATACATATCTATATATATAGATATCACATGGGCAAAAATTTCAATTTACGATAAAGGGCAAAATCGTAATTTCGATTACAACCTTGTAATTACGGTTAAAAATCTGTAATTTATTCTCTAAATCTCGGATGATGAAACGGATCGTACCGTTGGAATCGTCTCGCGAAATCTGGTCAGCACGTAAAATTTCGTAATTTTACGGGAGCCAGTCGAATTCGACACACGTTTTCGAGGGCATCGCGTTTGGTCTTGTAAATCAATTTTCGATGCGACAGAAAGGCACAAATAGCATGCTCATGTACCATAAATTGGTATGAGTAGAGAAATGATGAAAATGGGCCCAGTGAGAGATAGTCTAGAATATCAGTCCCGGTAAGGAGGGACATAAATGTCATTTTTTAAAAAGACTTAAGTGACTAAATGACAAAAGATTGAATAGTACCCATCTCCTACATATTGAGATGGGAACCAAAAACGTGAGGAACGAACCAGAGAGTAGCAGGCAGTTGGGGTTTTGAGTTTTTTCTTAGAGAGAGGGCTTCCTCTCCTAAAAATACGGGCGATCCGATAAGTCAGTGGACTCCGGGTGAGAGGAAAATGATCTGCAGCGGAATAGGCTGCGCGTGGACTCAGGTTTTAGTGAGAGTTTCTTCAAGGCTCTGGTGGGATTTCTCCTATGGGTTTTATTCACAATTTTAAGTGTTTTTAATGTTTCGGTTGGTTTGAGCCATGAGGGACACGTCTGCAGTCGAGTCCCCCAGAAACCATAGGAATGAGTCATTAAAGTATTTGGGGATTTTGTGTTGGTCGTGGCCCTTGGAGGAGAATTTAGAGAGAGTACATTGGGTGTTTTAATTCAGAATGTTCTTTTAAATCATGGATTGATTTGGATTAGGCGGAAATGGCGAGTGGATTGCGGAGTTCTGGGTGAGCCAGTTGATTTAATGATTTTTCGGGAATAGTAGTAGGGGTTTTACTATTCAGAAATAGTGTTCTAAGAATATAATTTCGTAAATTATGTGTTTAGTTAAGTAATTCGAATCGAGATTGCTTGTGTTTGAACATTAGCCCAAAGTGAGCTAATTTTGGTGTTTGAAATGATAATTTCATAACATGTTATATGGAATTTAATTTTTATGTAAATATATTCATGTTTATATATTTGCATGTGGTTTAGAGTTGTATTGGAATGACATACATGCATTATAGCACTAGAACATCCTAGGACTATAGGAGTTAGTGCATGGTATAAGTACAGAAATGAGTTTGGAGGGTAGTCCTAAAATGTAAATTATCGGAGGGTAGTCAAACTAAGAATATATCAGCTAGTCGGAATGGCTGGAATTGATATATATTCCTTCGGAGGGTAGTCCACAAGTAAATAATATAATCAGGTCGGAGCGGCCCAGTTGATATGTATTCATCGGAGGGTAGTCCACAAACAATTAATATATATCAATCGTCGGAGCGGCCCAATTGATATATATTCATCGGAGGGTTGCCCACTAATAAAACGAATATTCTCATACGAGGCTTGGCGAGTGTAGAGATCGATGAGGACTCGGGATGCGGGTGGTCATGTAGACATTCAAATGGATCCATGCATTTACTTGAATGTATAACAGGAACTGGAACATTGCCCACTGCGCTTAAGGGTGGTGGTAGCCTTGCCAGGCGATTCTCCTGCGGGCTTTAGCTCGCCGTCGTGGGATCCCCCTTTTTACAGGTACAGGGAGCGTGCGAGGAGACGGTTCGTCCTTGAGGCTATCTTAGAAGAAAAGCCGGATTGTGGCTGTGGATTTATGGTGTATACATGTATTAGAATGTTAGAATTTTAATATGTGTTGTATAAGAGTAGTTTATTAACTCTTGAAGCCCATTGGATATAGTTTGGATATATTGTGTTAGTACGGTTGATGGAGCCCAGTGGCGGGTATGGGATATATATATATTGCATATATTGTTGATTGGAGACGAGGAGTTTATACGAGGTTTTGTATTTGGGTAGAGCTCCCCTTACAAAGGAGACTACACTTGGGTGCCTCTAAAGTGGCGTCGGGTAACCCGGAGCCTCCACTTGTATTCCGCGGGTTGACGGGTGGTCGACGGACCCCAGTTTTGGGCGTCACGGCAGTATCGGTAGGTATACGAATACCTAGGGAGCTAGTTGGAGTATCATCGCCTTAGGTGGTATGATGTGAGTATAAGTATATGGAAGCCTATAGATTGAGGATTCGAAGCTAGGCCATGGTTGAGTAAGAACATCACCACTGGTGGTTTTGATGTTGAGTTTAGGTATGGGATTATCTAGGCAAATCCCACGGGACAAAACTAGGACACTACGTGCACGTGTGTTGATGTGTTTTGTGTGTGATTTTGTAGATCGACCCCAGTGATTGTGTGCATAACATGAATTGTTAGGTGTTATGTGATTGAAATTTTTTGAGTTATATGCTTGGTTGATAGCATAGGAGGATGTTGGAACATGTTTAGGAGTTTTTACAGTGTGTAAAAACTGGAGCAAAGAGAATAAATGGAAATAAATTGGAAAAATTTATTGGGTTTAAAAGTGAAGAAATTTAATTTTTAAGGTTTTACAGTGTAAAACTGAAGAAAATTAAATAAAATAAATTTTACTCAATTTATTTGGGTTGTTGGAAAGTGAGAAGAAATTTTAAAGCCAAGAAAAATAAATTTTACTAAATTTGTGATGAGAAATCAAACGAAAATAATTTTCTATGATTTTACAAGTAGTAAAATTGAAAGAAAATGGAAGGAAATAAATTTTATATAAATTTATTTAGGTGGAGAAAATTTTTCGGTGGCCAGGAAAAGAAAATAAATTTTATAAATTTATTTGAGTATTAAAGTATGGAAAAAAAAATGAAAAAATGATTTTTAGTGATTTTTTTAGTGATTTTCCAATTTAAGGAAAATAAATGAAAAAAATTAATTATTATTGTTAAAATTGAAAAAAAAAAAGAATTTTTGAAAAATCAAATAAAATAAAATTTGATGAAATTTTAGAAAAAATAAAATTTTCAAAATAAAATTTCGAAAAAGTTTTGTTAAGCTTGATATTTTAAATGCAAAATGGATTGCCTTGCATTCTTAGTAAATGCGGAGACTGATGTATCTGTGATTTATGTGTATGATTAGTGTCTCGAGTACGTGGTTGTGCCTTAGAATCTTGTATTGGAAGTTAACTACCATTTGAAGTCGTGATTCTGCTTGTGATGGTTGCGTAGGAAGTGCTATGCATGGTGAAATCATTATGGGAAAAATGGTAAATACTAAGGTTATGAGTAATGACCTTAGGGATTTGGATCTGAAATGAACAAGAGGGCATAGAACCTAATTGAGTAAATAGGTGGTGGTTGAAATTTAGTATCACTTAAGAAAATGAGCAGATGGGTTTCCGCAGTTTGCCAAATTCTATTGTAATCGGCATGCGTACTAGTTAGGCGAAATGAAAATTAAGTGACTATTGTTGCCATTGAACGGTATAGATAGCTAGTCGAGGACGAGGACGTAGAGGCGTCCACGGGGCCGCGGTCGGGCACCCTGGAGCCTTGCCAGGCCATTGGCCAGGCATTTGATCGATGAGGCCTTTGTAGAGGCAAGTAGGTATTCTGGTAGATGCTATACACGAGGCTAGTATAGCATGTAGACGGGAAGATCCTAGTAACCTGGGGTTTAGAGTATCATCCTCCAGGCCTTCACGAGAGGGAGGAGACCCGATCAGTGACCGGACCATTGGTTTATGCGAACGAAAGAGTGTTAGAGGCTATGGAGTTACCTCGGCGGCCGGATTAGACTAGGCTGCGTTCTAGGCTGGAGAATGAGATATATGGTGGAAATGGGCAAGGACCTCTAGAGACCTTAGAGGGAGCCGTTGTACGTGAGTTCTCCCTGGGATTAGGGTGAGAATAGGGATGACATGTCGAGGGTTGCGAGTTAAGAGATCTTGGGGACTCTACTCCGCGACTGAGGATTATGGACATGTCGAGAGTTTGATGTCATCACGAGGATGGATTGGGCGATAACCTACGGGATCGTTGCCGATTGTGAGCGTAGGAGGTTGCTCGCCTACCGCAGCGGAGACGTACTTTCGTGTGGTATTTGAGGGGGCAGGGCATGATATTTTCCCGGATGGTATCTGAGTCAAGTGTCGGGGCGGTTAGCGGGTTGGCTAGCGAGCCTTGCACAGAGGACGGGGAGACCGGACTAAGATCTTCCTCAGTAGGGGTGTGCGAGTTTGTGTGGATGTTTTCCCGGGATGATACGGACTACTGCCTCCGGAGGGTGGTAGACTTGATGTCAGTTACGCCTGGTATGATCATCTCTATGACTCCGCATAGGATGGCACCAGTTGAGTCGTAGGAACTCAGAGTCTAGTTACAAGAGCTATTGGACAAGGGGGTTTATTAGGCTAGAGCACTTCACCATGGGGCGCCGGTTCTAGTTGCGAAAGAAGAGGGGCGAGACCCTTGGTTGTGCATTGACTGAGCTGAACAGGGGTCACGATTCGAGGAATCGATCACTATTAGGGCGTGGTTGTTTGACAGGTTGAGAGGAGCGCGAGTCTACTTCAAAGATAGACGCCGCGCTAGTTTATCATCAGTTGAGGGTTAGGGATACGGATATCCCTAAGACAGCGTTTAGGACGCGTTATGGGCACTTTGAGTTTACGGTGATGCCCTTTGGATTGACGAATGCGCTAGCGGCATTCATGGATCTCATGCATAAGGTGTTCCAACCCTATCTAGATCAGTTTGTCGTAATTAAAGTCGGGGATGACATTTTGATCTACTCCCGGTCGAGCAGGAGCATGAGTATCCCTTGAGGATTATTTGTTTGTTAAGAGACCATCGGTTGTACGCTAAGTTCGATAAGTGCGAGTTTGGCTTCTTGAGGGTGAGATTTTGGGACACGTGGTGTGTCAAGGTGTCGGTCGATCTAGAGAAGGTTGAGGCAATGATGAATTAGAGGGAGGACGGATGTCAATCTTCGAGGTGCGTAGTTTCTTGGGATTAGTGGAGTACGGGAGATTTGAAAATGGGGTGAAGTTGTCCGTTCGGGCGGGATCTGAAGTTCGCCTACGGGATATGAACTCCATGGATTTGGGACTGACCACGACCATAGAGAGAGATTGAGGATACTTGGAACACTCGAGTCTGGTGTTGGTAGCAGAGGGAAGATCGGCTTTCTCCTAATAGTTGGGAGTGAGGCGGAAGACCTGTTTCACATTAGTTTAGGGACCTTCGGGCGGAGTTGAGCATAGTGTGGGATTGCCCGGAGGCGGGGGATCCCAAGACTTTGGGACAACACAGTCCTTGTTAGCGGTAGAATAGGAGAGTATACAGTTCATTCCTCCACACCCTAGTAAGGGTTAGAGGAACTAGTTTCAGTTTCGGGGTGCTATCTGAAGCACTTCGACAACACATATAGGCGGAGAGGCGGGTGTTGGTCGAAGTCGGGAGCAGTTAGGGTTACGCGAGCGTAGTGGACCTTAGGGTGGTAGACATATTGGTTGTTGATGTCAGGCTTGACATGGATGAGGTGACAGTCAACTTGTTGTCAGAAATTGATACCTTAGTCGGGTTGTCATACCCGACACGATATTGGATTTGGGCTTAGAGGTTAAGGCCTTTAGGCCAGAGCCCGAGTATAGATGTTCTTCCCTAGGATGTAGGGTGAGGATTAACTTTGATAGGTCGAGATTATGGTGAAGCGATCTCTCGGATTAACTCATGGTGGGCAAGGTTGGTTGTCACGGTATGACATTCTGCTGTTCGTGTGCACGGTAACGTCGCATCGAGGCCAGTTATGGGTGCAGTGCGGTCATTCACCACTCTTGGTGGTGTGGGTTGGAGTTGTCTTTAGACGTCCAATGAAGACTCATTGTTGAATCAGGAAATGTAAGAGGCTCGAAGTGTAAGCCGAAAGGTTATGTTGCCCAAGATGAAAACACACGGACACGGTTATCGCGCAGACTTAGAGTTGAGTGATAGGAGTCGGTGGTGACTCGAGGTTTGGATACCCTTTGGAAATTTCATTGGATGTTGTTGAGCTGGCAAGGGCTCAGTAAATGGATGATATGCATGGCATGGATTGAGTTAATGAGTCCATTGGATTGCTTCGATTATGACAGCAGAGGTTAGCGGTTACACCAAACAAGGTTGTGTAGGGTTCGTGTGTATGGATTACATCACGGGTGTTAGAGAATATTTGCGAACATGTGTCTGGATCATAAGGGTAGAGGATTAATTACCCTTGATGGAATTCGCCTACAACAATAGTTATCGAGGCGGAGTATACGAATGGCACCATATGAGGCGCATTGTATGGGGTAAGTATAGGTCGCCAGATTAGGATGGACCAGGAGTGGGGGAGAGAGCTCCATCACGGGTCCTGGATTGGTTAGAGACACCTCAGGAAGGTGAGGCTTGATACGACGAGTCTTCTCATGGCTCGGGCCGGTGAAGAGCTATGCCGTTAATGTCTGACGTCGACCCATAGAGTTCGAGGTTGGTGCCGTTTTTCCTTGAGGTGATTCCTAAGAGGAGTGGTCAAGTTCGATAGCGTGGGAAAGCTATTCTTAGAGATTTATAGGACCTTTCGAGATACTCAAGAAAGTAGACACGATTGCGTGCAGGTTAGCATGCCGCGGCATGATGGGGTGTCCATGGGGTATTTCAGCGTCTCCATGCTGCGGAATGATACTCGGATCCATTTCGTATGGTGAATTGAGGCGGATTGAGATTGACACCGGATGGGACCTTCGAGGAGAGGGGCCAGAGTGTACGTGTTGATAAGCGTGATCGGGTCTTGCTGACGCAAGACCATGAGGCTAGTGAGGTGCTATGGCGACCTTTGTCGGGTGGAGGAGTCAACGTGGGACGAGGACACGATGTGAACTACCTATCCCTTCTTGTTTAGGGATGAAGGTCGCGTGGTTTTAGTCATTTAAGATTTAAATGGCCTTCTTAGTTTATGTGGTAGAGTGCATGTTGCATATGCATGTGTTAGATAAAGATCGTTTCGAATTTCGGGACGAAATTCAGCACAGGAAGAGGAGAGAATGTAAGACCAGAAATTTCAATTTACGAAATAAGAGACAAAATCGTAATTTCGATTCTGACCTTGTAATTACGGGTAAAAATCCGTAATTTATTCTCTAGATCTCGGATAGGTGAAGCGGATCGTGCCGTTGGAATCGATCTCATGAAATCTGGTCAGCACGTAAAATTTATTAATTTTACGGGAGCCGGTCGGGTCGGCCGCGTTTCGAGGCATCGCGTTTCGGTCTTAGTAAATCAATTTCGATGCGACGAGCCTGGAAATAGCATGTACTCATGTACCATAAGTGGTATGAGTAGAGAAATGATGAAAATGGACCAGTAGAGATAGTCTCTTGAGATATGGTCCCCGGTAAGGAGGGACATAAATGTCATTTTTAAAAAGACTAAGTGACTAAATGACAAGATTGAATAGTACCCATCTCTACATATTGAGATGGGAACCAAAACGTGAGGAGCAGACCCCAGTACTTGACGGTTGGGGTTTTGGGTTTTTTCTTAGAGAGAGGGCTTTCTCTCTAAAAATACGGGTGATAGGCTAGGTCGGCGGACAGGCGAGAAGGGAAAACGATCTACGCGGAATAGGCTACGCGTGGACTCCGGTTTTAGTGAGTTTCTTCAAACTCCTCGAGGTAGGATTTCTCCCTACTTGGGACATTCCCATTTTTAAGTGTTTTCCATGTTTGGTTGGTTTGAGGCCGCGGGGGCCGTGCGATCGATCCCCTGAACATGGGACCCGGGTGTTAGAAATTATTTGGGATTTTGTGTTGGTCGTATTTGCCCGAGGAAAAGAATTTAGAATTTGTTGGGTGTTTTAATTCCAAATATTTGCTTTAAATCATGGATTGATTTAGTTAGGTAGGAAATGGCGAGTGGTTGAGTTCTAGGAATTGAGCCCAGTTGATTTGTGATTTTTCGGGAATAGTAGCGAGGGGTTTTACTATTCGAAATAATGTTCTAAGAATATAATTTCGTAAAATTATGTGTTTGGTTAAGTAATTAGTCGAATTGCTTGTGTTTGAACATTAGTAGTGAGCTAATTTTGGTGTTTGAAATGATAATTTCGCAACATGTTGTATGATTTAATTTTTATGCTGAATATATTCATGTTTATATATTGCATGTAGTTTAAGGCTTTGTATTGGGCCGAGCATACATGCATTCCATATGTACTAGGAACATCCTAGGACTATAGGAGTTAGTGCATGGTATAAGTCTAGAAACAAGGTTTGGAGGTAATTCAAAATGTAAATTATCGGAGGGTAGTCAAACTAAAGAATATATCAACCGATCGGGATAGGTTGATATATATTCATCGGGTAGTCCACGAACTAAATAATATATCAGCGGAGTCGGAGCGGCCAGTTGATATGTATTCATCGGGTAGTCCACAAACCGTTAATGTCCTCCCGATCGTCGGAGCGGCGATTGATATATATTCGTAGGAGAGGGTTGCCCGCTAATAAAGCGAATATTCATACGAGGCTTGAAGCTCGAGTGTGAGAGAATCGTGAGGACTCGGGATATGAGTTGGTCATGTAGACATTCAAGTAGGATCATGCATTTGCTTGAATGTATGTTTAATTTGGAACATTGCACTGCACTTAGGTGGTGAGTAGCCCACTTAGGGCGATTCTCCTACTGAGCTTTAGCTCACCCCGTCGTGGGATCCCCCTTTTGCGGTACGAGGGGAGCGTGCGGCGGGAGACGGTTCGATCCTTGAGGCTATCTTAGAAGAAGAGCGGATTGTGGGTTTGTGGATTTATGGTGTATACACATGTATTAGAATGTTAGAATTTTAATATGTGTTGTATAAGAGTAGTTTATTAACTCTTGAAACTATTGGATATAGTTTGGATATATTGTCATTAGTACGAGTTGATGGAGTCCCAGTGGCCATATGGGATATATATATTGCATATATTGTTGATTGGGACGGGTTTATACAGGTTTTTGTATTTGGGTAGGAGCTCCCAGGTACAAAGGAGACTGCGGGTGCACTCTAAAGTGGCGTGCGGGTAGCTTGAGCCTCCACTTATTATATTCACGAGGTGTGGGTAGTCAACGGACCCCGAGGTTTTAAGGGCGTCTCAATATCTATCTATAGATATATATATATATATATATATATATATATATATATATATATATATATATATATAGATATCTATATATAGATTTATATATCTATAAATAGATATAGATATATATATAGATATATAAATCTATATATAGATATCTATATCTATATATATAAATATATATAAATCTATATATAAATATCTATATAAAATATATCTATATATGTAAGGGCCCCACCCACAGCCTCGACGAGGAGTGGTCCCATACGAGGCTATCCCCACTGGAGTCCAGGGGTTTCTTTCGCCTCAGTGGGCTCGAGACACAGGACCATGAGCTTAGAGTACCCATTCGAGGTGGATTTCCCACTTTGCACTTGAGATACTAGCCGGTTGGTAGTGGGAACTACCTCGAATGGGTACCTAAGCTCATGGTCCCCGGGTTCGAATACGCAGCCCTGTGTTAGGGATAACTATGTCGAAGATGAAGCCGAGCGAACTACAAAAAGTAGCCCGGTTGGTAGTGGGAACTACCTCGAATGGGTACCCTAAGCTCGTGGTCCCGGTTCCGGAGCTCACGGAGGCGAAGAAACCCACAGCGAGCTAGAGAGGATGGCACGTGGTGGACTGACCCTCGTCGGAGTGGGCGGGGGGTGAGGACTGTGATATAAGCGCCTTTTTTGTAAGGGCCCCTTGGCCCGCTCCGACGGGGTGGTCCAGCTCCACGGCTATAGGGGCATGTCCACTTTGCCTTTTCTTTCGCCTCGTGAGAGCTCGAACCCCGAAGACCAAGGGACTTGTGAAATAGAGCACTCTCACTACCAAGCGGGGTAGTAGCTCGGTTGCTAGTGAAGTGCTCCCCATTCAATAAGTCTCCCCCAGTGTGGGACCAGCTCTCACGGCAGAGACGAGGACATGTCCTATAACACAATGATGAGAACCACCCCACACAAATCGGAAAATATAAACGAAAATAGACACTACAATATACATCTATATATATAGATTTATATATATAGATATCTATATATAGATTTATATATAGATATATACATATTTATATATATAGATAACTATATATATATATATATATATAAGATATATCTTATACATCTATAGATATATAGATATCTATATAGATATGTATATACATCTATATATATAGATATTTATATAGATATATACATATTTATATATATATAGATGTAAGACAGAAATTCCAATTTACGGAATAAGGGCAAAAGCGTAATTTTGATTACAAAATTGTAATTCGGTTAAAAATCCGTGAATTTGTTCTCACCAGGTCTCCGGATAAGCAGAAACTGGATCATCTGATTTGGAATACGTCTCGCTAAAATACAAATGAGCTTACGTCAAAATTTCGTAATTTTGTGAAACGGTCGGTCGGCACGTTTTGAGACATCGTTGTTCGGGTCTGCCAAATATGGTTGATGCGAGAAGCGAAAATGGAGGAAGTTAGAGAGAAGGCCTCCTTCTCTCTAGAAATACGCGATCCGACCATTGGATTTGACCAGACAAGAGGGGAAAACGTTCTACGCGGAGCGGCTCTGGCGTGGACCACGGAGTTTCTGAGTTTTGACAACTCAAGAGGTAGGATTTTCTCCCTACTTCTAACGTTTTATTCCCATTTTAAGGGTTTTCGATGTTTCGGGTGGTTTGAAAGGGACCGTGAGAGCCGTTTGATCGGTCCCAAAACATGAGACCGGAATTAGAAATTCTTAGGAGTTTTTCCCACCATCAGTGGCCCTTGAGAATTTGTGGGCTGTTTGTGGAATTTGTGATAAAATGTTGCTTTAAATCATGTATTTGTATGGAAAAGGCTAGGGAATGGGCGCAGTGGATGGAATCCCCAAAACATGGGTTGGGTAGTAAATTACGAGATTTTTGGGGTACATCAGTGACAGTCCAGAGAGCGTATGGGGCGTGTATGGAATTTATGCATTAAATTTCTATTTTGGTGTTTATAAGAAAGGGAAATGGGTAAGAAATTCGGTTCCAAAAAGTGAAAGCAAGAGATTGGACAAGTGGGAGGCACGTGGACATGCTTCAGCGCTTCGGGGTTGTTAAAATCAATTCACAAGATTACGTGCCTAAATTAGATAAAATCGTCCATGTGTTTTGGTATGAACTTGTATGAAATGAGATGGCTTGAGTTGGTGTGGTGTAGAAATCAATAGGTTAATGCTTAATGAGGATTAACATGAGGTCTAATTATAGGGAATATAATTGTGTGTTTAGAATATTTGGGAATAAAAATTGTGAGTTGCTCAATTATGGAATATAATTGTGAGCATGAGCCATTGGAGATGGGAGTATGGTGCTCAGTTGAGGCTAAATTGGGTGATGATTGATGTGTTGAATTACATGCGTGTAATTGTAGTTGATTGAAAATATGCATATTGACATATTGTGTAAATGATTTTGAAAATGGCATAATACATTTCATATGCCTTTGGGTAACGAAATTAGGTGTGAGTGCATGACCAAGGTATTTTGTAAACGGATATGGTTGCGAAGGAATTTCACGGAGGATGATATTAGGAGGAGGGAGGTGGGTTGGGAGATGGGCCAATGATCATTCGGATGAGGACCATGAGGCCCCAATTTGAGAAACTCCACCAAGCCAGGAATTCACCTCGGGAGGGGTGATCCCATATTTTCAGAATATTTCGGTAGTATATTTTCAAGAACAAAAGTTTTGTTTGAAAATGATTATTTTCTCATACATGGCTTAGAGGCGAGTGTGAGTGAGTCGGTGAGGACTGGTGACATGGGGTAATCATGTAGACATTCGTAGGATCATATATTTACTTGAGTGTGTGTTTACTTTAGACATTGCACTGCACTTAGGTGATGAAGTGGCCCACTTAGGGCGATTCTCCCTCTTGAGGCTTTAACTCACCCCGTCGTGGGACCCTTTATTTCAGGTACAGGGGGCGCTCGAGAAGACGATCCATTTTGAAGAAGCCGGTTTGTGGCTTGATGGTTTTGGACATAGCATGTATTAGAATTGTAGATTTTTAATATATGTTTGCTCATTTATCTGCTAAAACCGGGTCAGTTGACTGCAGCGTCGACCCGCGGAATACAAGTGGAGATTCGGGTTACCCCGACGCCACTTTAAGAAAATCGGGCGAGTCTCCTTTGTACGGGAGCTCTGCAAATAAAACTGTATAAACCTGTCCCAATCAACAATATATGCAATATATATCCAATACGACCCTTGGGCCCATCAATAGATGCTCAACACATATATCAAACTATATCCAATAGTTTCAAGAGTTAATATTTTACTCTTAAACAATACATATATTAAGATTAGAGAAATTCTAATACATGTACATATGTCGTCAAGCCAAGCCCTGATCCGGCTTTTCTTCTAATCCATGGTCTAGGATGGAGTCTTCTCCTCATGCGCTCCTGTACGTGAAAAGGGGGATCCCACGGCGGGGTGAGCTAAAGCTAGTAGGAGAATCGCCTAAGTGGGCTACTCACCACCTAAGTGCGGAGTGCAATGTTACATTAAACATACATTCGACAAATGCATGATCTACTTGGATATCTGCATGGCCGACTCGAATCCGAGTCCTCAGGCTCTCTCACACTTTCGCTTTAAGCCTCGTATAGGGAATATTAGTTTTAATAGTGGACAACCCTCGGAATGTATATATATCAATTGGGCGCTCGACAGTTGATATATAAATTGTTGTGGACTACCCTCCGATGAATAAATATCAATGGGCCGCTCAGGCCCGGTTGATATATTATTTGGATTTGTGGACTACCCTCAGATGAATAAATATCAGTAGTGTCGGAAGCCCGGTGATATATTATTTAGATTTGGACTACCCTCCGATAATTTATATTTTAAACTACCCTCCAGACCATTCATCCCTCCTAAGAACTTACCCCTCCGGCCACACTCACTCCCCCTATAATCTGAGATGATCAGTGCATATGGAATGCATATGCAGTTCAATCACAGTCTAATCACATGCAAATATATATAAACATGAATATACTCGCATAATTAAAATCACAATCATGTTATGCAATTATACATTTCATCCCATCAAAATTAGCTCCACTTGGGCTAATAGTCAAGCAAGAAACAGAATTTAATTTTAAAGTGCTAGAGCCAAGCATATATTTTCCACCAGAAATACATTTTAGGGAACCACGAGTTTGGAATAAGTGGCCTTAAGTTCTTTATTAGAAAAATCGCGAATCAGCGGTTAAAGCCAAGTGAGACCGTAATCACGACCATTCCAGGCCCCAAAAACATATAAACAAGCATTTTAATGCAAATCTCCACACAAACAGCACCCAACTCTCTGGACAGTCACGGAGGTGAGAAAAATCACCAAGAATTCCAAACAATTCGGTCCCATGTTTTGGGACCGATCAACAACCCATTCCCGACATTTATTCACATCAAGCACATGATTTAAATGCAAATTTCCAAAATTAAGGCCCCCAAGCAGTCCACAAATTTTCTGGACAGTCACGGCCTCTCAAAAATCCCAAAAAAAATTCTAACAACTCGGTCCCAAGTTTTGGGACCGATCAAACGGCCCCTCACGGCCTCAAACCCCTGAAACATCAAAACCCTTAAAATGGGAATAAGCATAAGTAGAAAATCCTACCTCTTGGAGTTGTCAAAACTCTCAAATCCAGGGTCCCGTGCTGCTCCGCGTCAACGTTTCCCTTTTTGTCCGGCCAGACAATGATCCCGTCGCGTGATAACCTAGAGAGAAGCCCTCTCTCTCTCTAAAAAGCTCTCAAGAATTTGGCTACTGGAACTTCATTTTTTGTTCCTCACGTTTTTGAACTGGCCAAATGTAGGAGATGAAGACTATTTACTAATTTGTCTTCCTAGTCACTTAACATTCAAAAAGCTGACAGCTATTGTCCCTTTTTCAGTTGATTTTCGGCACTATCTCGTAGTCCATTTTCACCATTTCTCTACTCATACCACTTATGGTACATGAGTACATGTTATATGTGGCTTTCGTCGCATCGAAACCGATTCACGGCACCGAAGCGGTACCTCGAAGCGTCGCGAATCAAATGTCTCGAAGAGTGCGAAATTTTTCGTACTAACTAAGAGATTTCGTAGGGCCAGATTCCAACGAGATTTACGAAATCCGTTTAGTCATCCGAGTCCCAGGGAGGTAGTTGTAGTTTTTTAATCGTAATTACAATTTTGTAATTCTGAAATTACGATTTTGCCATTTTCCATAAATTGGAATTTCTCGGTCTTACAAAAACAAAAGTGTTATCAACTGTTAATTATTGGGAGATAATTGAAGAATAGTTATGATAATTGATTTATAGTCTTGTTTATGGGCTAGTGGTAGGTATTGGACTATATTGCATATATTGAATTGTTTCGGACGGTATATGCGAGTCTTATTTGGGTGGGGCTCCGTACAAAGGGACTACGCCCGGGTTTATAAAGTGCCGTCGGGTTAACCGGTGGTGTTTTTTGATGATGATTCTTATGAGCAAGCACTCCTCCTGTCCGTGGGTTGTGGAGGTAATCACGGACCCAGGTTTGTCCTTGATAGATAACTATATATATATATATATATATATATATATATATATATATATATATATATCTATATCTATATACATCTATATATATAGATTTATATACTTATAGATATTTATATATAGATGTATATAAGATATATCTATATAGATATTTATATATAGATTTATATATATTTTATATATATATATATAGATATCTATATAGATTTATATATCTATATATATCTATATCTATTTATAGATATCTATATATATATATATATATATACTTATCTATATATCTATAGATAGATATCTATATATATATATATATATATATATATATATATATATATATATATATATCTATATATCTATAGATAGATATATATATATAGATATGTATATATCTATATAGATATATCTATATCTATATATGATATCTATATAGATATGTATATCTATATAGATATAGATAGATATCTATAGATATATATATATATATATATATATACTATATATATATATATATATATATATATATATATATATATATATAGATATATAGATATCTATATATATAGATGTGTATATACATCTATATATATAGATATATCTATAGATATATACATATCTATATATCTATATAGATATATCTATAATGATATATATATATAGATATCTATATATATGAATGTATATACACATCTATATATATAGATATCTATATAGATATATATATATATATATATATATATCTAGATATCTATATATATAGATATTGTATATACATCTATATATATAGATATGTATATATATATATATATATATATATATATATATATATATCTATAGATAAATATATATATATAGATATGTATATACATCTATATACATCTATATATATATAGATATATAGATTTATATATCTATATATATATAAAATATATGATATATAAGATTTATATATCTATATATATATATAGATAATAATATATATAGATATCTATATATAGATATATACATATTTATATATATAGATAACTATATATATATATATATATATTTTTATATATAGATATCTATATATCTATATAGATTTATATAGATATATAAATCTATATATATATATATATAGATGTGTATATAGATATATCTATATAGATATATACATATCTATATAGATATCTATATATATATATAGATATATCTATATACATACGAACTTATCTATATATATATATATATATATATATATATATATATATATATATATATATATATATATATATATATATATATATATATCTATATAAATTTACTTGGCCTTCTACGGACTTATATTGAAGTACGAGTACCCATTAGTACATTCAAAGCATAACGATATGCTTTACTTTACTCTTATTCATTGTTGAGACTCTTATCATATGGTGATGCATTACCTAGACCAGTAATAAGGAAATGAGTGGGACACAACATAATAAGTACTTTCGAATGCGATATGATACTGATTATTGTAACACAGTGAGTGTCAGAAGAACTGATCGGAGGAGTCTTAGAAGTACTATATGTATGCGCCCCCACGTTACGAAGTGTCATATCACTAGCGGGTCTTAGGAAGCCTTGATCGAGACTTGTGCCCATGTAGCGAGGAAGTGCGTTGCACTAAGCGGGTCTTGAAGCACTAATCGGAGTCTTTGCTTGGCGTAGCAGAAGTGTCGTGGCACTAGCAAGAGTACCAAAGCAGCGATCGAGACGTGCTGCCCATGTAACAAAGTGTCATGTCATTCAATATCTAGTCTTCTGCTTGATCCTATGTAATAATATGTGCTCAGGAACCTACTATCTTATCATAGGGGTATTACGTTTGCCAACATCGGCTGCGAGGTACGGTCTAATTTCTCTGTTTCCTTGACCTTACAAACATGTATGGATCCTTTCATACACTTATAGGGTCCTCATTAGTCCAATAGACGAGTCTTTGGAGCAACGGAATAACAAAACAAAACGAAAACCACGGCAATTTTCCATGTGAGCAGTAGCTATCTGCATGGCGAAGCCCCTTCGGCTGCCCCGGTAGCTGCTGCTATGCTTGCGGCGGAGCACCGAGGATGGAAAAATCCTCTTCTCAGCCACGTCGTGGTGGGGACCTTCGCTGCGGCGAGGGGTTCCTATGCCGCGGCGTAAGACCCTCGACATTGCCTAGATTTTTTTTATCATTTTGTCCATTTTTTCCTAAGGAAATCCAACCAAAAAGCCTCAAACCTCCAAAAGCATCACGAAAACAACTCCCAAATGTGATACATGACACCCCAATCCAGGGAACCAGTTTGACTACAAAATCAACCGCGGAATACAAGTGGAGTGGGGTTACAGACGCCACTTTAGAAATCGGGCGAGTCTCCTTTGTGCGGGGAGCTCTACCCGATTAAAACTCTGCATGAGCACATCCCCAAGCGGTCAATTTATATTCAATATATCGAGAGATCAAATCCACATGAGTAATACGGCCATTTAGGCCTGATCCTCATAATACATACTAACCATGAGTCAACTATATACCCAATAGTTACAAGAGTTCAAATGTTTTACTCTTATCTGACATATATTAAAATTAGGGAAAATTCAATACATGTAGATATCTCGTCAAGCCAAAATACAATCAGGCTTTTCTTCTAATCCATGGTCTCTAGGATGAGTCTTCTCCTCGCACGCTCCACTGTGCACCGACGAAAGGGAGATCACAGCAGGGTGAGCTAAAGCTGGTGGGAGAATCGCCCTAAGTGGGCTACTCACACTAAGTGTAGTGCAATGTTCCAATTTAAACAAACATTCAAGCAAATGCATGATCCTACTTGAATGTCTACGTGACCAACTCGGATCAGGGCCACTCAAGGGCTCTACTGTTCAAACCATGACATGAATTATTAATTTTATTGTTGGGCAACCCCTCCAAATGAATATATATCAATTGGGCTGCTTACAAATTGATTGATATATATTAATTGTTGTGGACTACCCTCCGATGAATAAATATCAAGCACATTTGCTCCAGACGGTTGATATATTCTTTGGTTGTGGACTACCCTCCGATGAATAAATATCAAGCTGGGCCATCGACGATTTGATATATTATTTAGTTTGGACTACCCTCCAGATAATTTACATTTTTAGACTACCCTCAGGAACCTTGTTTCTCTAGACTCATCTCATGCACTCATTTCTCTGTTCTCAAGTGTTCCGATTGCATATGAGTGTGTGTGCAGTTCCAATTCAGTCTAAATCATGCAAATATATATACATGAATATATTTACATAAAACTTTAAATCACATATCAAAATTAGCTAAATGGGCTAATGATCATACAGTAATTTAATTTAAATCACTCGGCCAACACGTACTCATAAAAATATATATTTTAGAACACTATCACGAGAATAATGAAACCCTCGTTTTACTATTCGGAAAATCTAAAACAGGTTCACTTAGTAGACGAATCCTGACTTATTCAGACCCAAAGCATATCAACTAAGCATTTAATGCACAAATTAACACCCATCACAACAAACAGCCCCTAACATCCATGAGCCAGTCACGACCCTGAGAAAATCCCAAATGAGTTCATAATTACGTCCACATGTTTTGGGACCCAGATCAAACGGCCTCCTTGGCGCCAATGCAAAGCATTGGCTTGGCAAAAATGGAATAAAACGCAAAGTAGGAAAATCCTACCTCTTGGGTTGTCAAGCTTCATGAGCAGGGTCCACGGGTGCTTTATCGCGTAGAGCGTTTCTCCCTCTTGCAGCGTCGACGGTTGGATCTCTAGCAAATCTGAGGAAGAAGCATTCTCTCTCTAAAAATAGTCAGGCTGCTTTCTGGACCTCACTTTACCTTCAAAATCCGCGTTTTCTCTTGCTTTCAATTTGAGAAGGCCATAACAATGGCCTTTTGTCTTCTAGTTCACTTAATCTCATTTAATTCTTAATTTTCTTCTTTACCAGGTTTGACATTCGGCACTACCTCGGCCATCCATTTTCATGAATTTCTCTACTCATACCACTTATGGTACATGAGTACATGCTATATATTGCCTTTACGTGCATCGAAAATCGATTTACGGCACGGCTTGATGCCTCGAAAAGCGTGCCGACCTCGTATGCCAGCCAAATTCACGAAATTTCGTGCTAACTAGATTTGTGAGGCGATTCAACGGTGTCAGTTTTGTCATCACGAGATCTGGGAATTGATACGGACTTTTAGCGTAATTATAATTTTGTGATAAATTCTGATTTTGCCCTTATTCGAAGTGAAATTTCTAGATCTTACATATTCTTAACCAAACCAAACATAGAGATTAGTAGGGCTTTTCCAAATCCTAATTCAAATACATATGGATTAAGGATTTTAACTTCTTATATCATACTTCATAAACCAAGTCCATACAAAAGCCTTACTCATCTTGATAGGGTATTACCAACCTTTCAAGTAATCTAGGGTTAGGATAGATTCCTAACTAAGCCCTAGAAATGGAACAAACTAAAATCATACAAAACCCAGAAAGCAAATTCAAACAAAACCACATAGCAAATCCAAACTAGTATCCAAACCTTTCTTATTTATATTCTTAACTACTCTTCTTAACTGCTCCACTTCACGTATGAACATAAGGCCTTACAAAATGAGGAACCAATTTGGTCTTATATATTTTGGAGTTAAAGACATGTTTATTACAAAAATGCATTCTTTTTGACTTAAGTTTCCGTTTTATTACACTTTGGTCCTTGACTCTTTTCTATTTGCTCCACAAGTTATATTTATTTCTATAATAGCCTCACATCTCTTTTTATCTTATGACTTTTGTGTGGTGTGTTTTAAATTTACCCTTACTTATTTAGGGTTTTACCGATTTCATTTTGTATTAAATTCTGAAAAGATTTAAATTATACCTACAAAATACCCTAAACATGCTGAAAACGACTAGGGTATATTTCGAGGTGTTACAGTTGTAATAAATTCGATTCTCTAAAAAAAACAAGGACAATGTAAAGATCGGTTTTCCATAGGTCGTAACTACTTCCATTCAATGGTTTTTTACTTAAAAGTGTAACTAGAGGATTAAAGGATGTCATTTTAAAAATTTAAAAAAAAAAAAAAAAAAATCTGTGATCAAAAAATATACCAATAAGTAGGTTTATATATTGCAACAATATTCCTAAGTTCCATTATGAATACTTACGTTGAAGGCAGAATATTTTATAACAAACTATCTTTTGAACATGATACGAAAAGTGTCCCACCAAGTGACTCAGGAACTCAAATAGTAACCACTGTGGTCAGTGGTTTCTGTGTTGTCCTGAGGAAAGTCCACTGGGTAAGTCGTGGGGTCACGAATGGTCCCTCTGAAACTCTTTGATGGCTCTTATCGCCACTTATGAGGACTTTCCTAGACATGTACCCCGACAAGTCACTATCCATGGAAAATTGATCAGAAAATTTATCAAATAACACGGACATGCATCAATCAAAACTTTGTTTCAATAAACTTTAGACTTTCAATAACAACGAGTCTCGTAGAAATGATTATTAATGTTACTAGAATTAAATGTAATAACCATTAATTTAATTTCAAATTTATCTTTAATATTAAAGTGTTATCGACGTTAGGTCATAAAACCTCATTAAAAAATTGAAATTATGTTAGATATAATCCAATAAAAATCTAGGTCATGTTTATCCGTTAGGGCATCACATAACCATTTTATTTATTGGACCATAATGGAGCTCACGTAGAGTTTCAAATTAATTAAATTAATTTTAAACATTCCACTCATTCAATATTTTACATTAATTTATTAGGTTTACATGAGTAATAATTGTGGAACCCGAAAATTTCAAATTCACCAGGAATAAAGGCAAAATCCCGTGAAATTTTGAGTTGCAAATTATAAATTACGGTTAAAAATCCATAATTAATTCCCTAGATCTCAGATGACGAAACGGATTGCACCGTTGGAATCGTCTCGCGAAATCTAGTTAGCACGTAAAATTTCGCAATTTGCTGAGACAGTCGGAGTCGGCACGTTTTTCGAGGCATCGCGTTTCGGGTGCCGTAAATCGATTTTCGATGCGACGAAAGGCACATATAGCATGTACTCATGTACCATAAGTGGTATGAGTAGAGAAATTATGAAAATGGACGGCCGGGTAGTGCGAATATCAAATCTGAGAAAAAGGACATAAATGTCAATTTTTGGAATGTTAATAAAGCTAGATGCCAAATTAGAGAATAGTGCTTCATCTCTCCCATTTTAAACAAGCC